>NQII01000472.1:264249-278887 GCA_002778355.1 Clitarchus hookeri
CTTAATTGTCGGCACGTGGCGCCTTGTAGGGGTGGGAAGGAGGGGTGAGGTGGAAGAGCTCCGAACAAAGCCTTCCACCACACGTGTCCTCGCTTAATTGTTGGCACGTGGCGCCTTGTAGGGGTGGGAAGGAGGGGAGGGGCAGGGGTAATACCTCGGCACCAATACAGCTCGTCAGTATTTCTTCCGTGGTGCGTATTTTCTGCGTTCAGGCGAACTACACGTGATAATTTGCTGATAACTCGAAAAAGCCCTGCACTCCACAGATCTCGCGGTGGGCTAGAGGTGTCCGGGGTGAAGGGGGAAGGCCTACGCTTCAGCTCCATGTGTACCGGAATTTTCCACCTGCCAGGTTCCACGTGCCGCCTCGAAGGCGCCCGCAAAGTGTGCGAGGCGGGGGTTGTGTGAGGGGGTGATGGATGTGAGCCAATGTCGTGCTATAATCCCTAAACCGGCACGCGACAGTTTTATAGATATATATATATATAGATGTTTTTCATGTAAGCATTCCTTAATTATTTTAGAGGCAATACTTGAACTTCAGTTATTGTCATGTCAAAAATGTCATCCATATAAAATGTATGAGAAAATTAATTTACGTTAAAATGATTTTTTCCGTGAACTTTTACGATGTTTAAATAGCCTATATGTTATTCCGGGCGCAGACAAATCCAAAAAATCTAAAATCATTGAAATCGGTCCAGCCGTTCTCGACTAATAAATGGTGTAACTAACCCGACTTTGTTTTATATACAGTGAAACTTCCATATAACGGACACCCTTGGGGAATGAAATATTGTCCGCTATATAGAAGTGTCCGCTATATAGAAGTGTCCGCTTTTGGGAGAAAAATGAAAATAATGTTTTAAATTGTACATACATACAAACATACAAGATGTGCCATAGGTAAATAATAAATTATGTACATATTTACGTGAAAAAGGCAATTTATTTCACAACACGGAGCACAGAAAACAACTACTGTATGTACAGTAGTAGGTATGTACGTATTACATACGTACATTATCTTAAAAATGTATAAAAACAATTTAAAATATTTATGAAGCAATAAAATGTATGACAGAAATTAACACTTAAAAAAGTCTGTTATTTTTTATTAACTTTTTTTTAAAATAAGAATTTTATTTTTAACATTTGACTGAATCCTCAATGCTAAGTCGAGTCCCTCAGCGTCACTGTTTGAAATAAAAAAAATTTTGACGCGCTTAATTTGTATTAAGACTTCTTCAGCCTTCATCGGTGGGTCATCGTCCTCCACTTCTGACTCTCGTAAAATTTCTTCGTCATTTAGGCTTTCCTCTGGAATGTAAACAAATGAAAAATAAGTTTTTTTTTTTAAGACCAAAACATTATTACATATGTGTACATATACTGTAACTGTATGATTACCTTCACAAATAAGATCTGCAACATTCAGAGAATTATTTTCTGTGACCAGACTTCCATCGATGTCGGCGTACGTTGTTTCGCTCGTCGGGTCGTATGATGTTGGCAGGTCTTGAAGTTCTCCATCTTCATCAACATCTTGTGAATTTGCGGCTTCATCGCTGGAATTTACGAATCCCGACTTTATGAAGCAATGTAACACAGTTTCTTTGCTTATTTTTTTCACGGAGGACGTTATCCAGTGAATCGCATCCAGGATGTTAATTTTCTTTGCAAGATCACTTGACGATGTCGCATTGTCCATGTTGGCCAACAGGTGCTTCAAAACACACTTTCTATAGTGAGTTTTGAAGTTCTTTATAATCCCTTGGTCCAAAGGTTGGCATGTAGCAGTTGTATTCGGTGGGAGGAATACAATTTCCACATTGCTGAAATTTGTATTGGGATGGGAGGCTGCGTTATCCATAAATAAAACTATTTTTTGATTTTGTAGAATCATTTTGTTGTTCAATTTTGTCAACCAAATGTTCATAACATCTCTGGTCATCCACGCCTTAGAATTAGAATGCCATTCCACATGCAACAAATTGATATCGATACCTTTGAAACACAGAGGATTTTTTGCCTTTCCTATGACCAGAGGGTTTTNCAACAAATTGATATCGATACCTTTGAAACACAGAGGATTTTTTGCCTTTCCTATGACCAGAGGGTTTTCAAATTCGCCAAGCATATTTGTGCATAAGAGCAAAGTTCAACGCTCCTTTAAAACTTTTCCTCCTTGACAATGCTCATTTTTCAACTGCATGGTTTTATCCGGAAGTGCTCTAAAAAATAAGGCGGTCTCATCGCAGTTTAAATGTTTTTGGGTTCAAAACCAACGCAATATTGTTGAAGCTTCTCTGTCCAATTTTGTACTACATACTTCTGTGTCTACTGAGGCCCCTTCTTCACTAATGGTTTTATA
Source organism: Clitarchus hookeri (assembly GCA_002778355.1). Taxonomy (NCBI): domain Eukaryota; kingdom Metazoa; phylum Arthropoda; class Insecta; order Phasmatodea; family Phasmatidae; genus Clitarchus; species Clitarchus hookeri. The sequence continues at coordinate 266,624 of NQII01000472.1, forward strand.
AGATATCTTATGCCGAGATTTGAATTTGTCGAGCCATCCTACAGAGGCTTTAAAATCCAATTGACCTAAATTTTTTGCAATTTCTAAGGCCTTTTCTCGAATGATCGGACCGGAAAGTTGAATCTATCTAAAAGTTCCTTTTTATTTTTTATAATTTCACTCTCCTGAGTCTTTCCTATTTTGAATTTTGCAGTGCAGTATCGCACACTTAGTTTTTCACGTTCACTGGCTTTAATTATTTCCACTTTTTCTTTAAGTGTCAAACGTACACGGGGATGCATATTAGAGCTGTTTTTATCGCTCGAAAATCGGAAACAAACTGAAGAGGTAAACTTGTTTGTACAGTGTGGCGCAATTGAAATCTAGGAATTTGAGACAAAGGATGTTGGTGGAAGGCAAACCAAACAGAGGGGAGAAGGCTTTTCTCAGAAAACATTCCTTTCCGGGAGGCTGCTGTCCGCTTTTGGGAGATTTTTGGGGTCAGAATATACACGAAAGAGCTGTCCGCGTCCGTTATAGGGAGTGTCCGCTTTATAGAAGAATTTAATATGAAGAAACGAATGGGACTATGCCGGGGAATCAGAATTTGTCCGCTCAAGAGAGTTGTCCGCTTTTGAGAAGTGTCCGTTAAGGGAAGTTTCACTGTATATAGATATAGATGTTTTTTCATGTTAGCATTCCTTATTTACTTTAGAGGCAATACTTGAACTTCAGTTATTGTCATGTCGTCCATATAAAATGTATTAGAAAATTAACTTACATTATAATGATTTTTTCCTTGAACTTTTACGATGTTTAAATAGCCTATATGTTATTCCGGGCGCAGACAAATCCAAAAAATCTAAAATCATTGAAATCGGTCCAGCCGTTCTCGGGTTATAAATGGTGTAACTAACCCGACTTTGTTTTATATATATAGATTCATGTGAATGGCTGCTAACTTTTTCCGTAAAAATATTTGCTTGGTCATTATTAAGTTTACTGATTAATTTTTCAAACTTTGCAGCATTGTTTACTAATTTTAGATCTACTCTTTTGTTTATATTTTGCATAGTTTTACCATAAACTAAATTGTTCATCAATTTATAAAAAAAAAATTTAAGTTGTTTGTTGATTTTATCCTCAATTGTGTATTTAGATTTATATACTTTTGAAGCCAATTTTATTGTTTGAATTTTATCACTTTGTGAAAATTTGTTAACTTTAAATCTTGTTGTAGATGTAATTTCAATGTTCTTTAATGTAAAACATACCTGTCTTTTTTTCTTTTTTTTTTTTTTCTAGAGTTGTTACCAATTAATTTTTTCCTTCTGGATCTAGAGGAAAATCTTTATATTTAGCATGTTATGTTTTGGGTATTCTAGATCAACTTATAAAATGTAACCAATGGTTGTTGAGGTATTGCGTGGCCGGGACACACCTGGGTTGTGGAACGATGCCCATGATGGGAGAATTAATGATGAGGAACAAAGTGGAATTATCAGAATTATGTGCCAGCCATCACCATTAGATGATGACTTAATGTTGGTGCTGTTTCTCATGGTCATGTGGTCGACCGCCCAGACATATTCTTACCCTTCATTGAATTTATGATGGTTGCAGGTCCCAGAAATTAAGCTGTATTTTGGATCACCTCACATTTTAAAATTACGGTACCTAATTGTTGCAGGCCTATTAAAGGCTGACCTGCACACCTTATATGACCATAAAATACCTTGAGACATGTTAACTGAATTTGGACTTCAAAACTGGCCAAAGTAAATGTTACCTGGGTGTGGGTTACTGGGGTCCCGTGCCACTAAATGCCAACAGGCAGTGCTAGAAATAATAAACACAAGTAGTTCAGACACTGTGAAATTCTTGGACTAAGTAAACACTGCTTCATGTTGCACATGAAGAGATTGCAAATAGAACGGCTCCCGGCCTGAGCCCACCAGGGTAGGCTTTGCAGCGGAAAACAATGTAAAAACTTACATGACTTTATGAACAAATTATGCTCCCCAGGCGATGCTATTCCTGGGGAAGGTGAGGCGGTATCCCCAGGTACTAAACTAAAGAGGTTTTGAAAGTCTAAGCTATTGCCATTAACATGTTTAGTTGCTAATGAGTGAATGTGCCCGAAGTGCAGTGATGACCTCTGGCTTCCGCGAGCCGCTAATTCTGACTGCTGGGCTTTTGGCGTGTCACTGAGAAGCACGCCAACCACACATAAAAACTACTGCTAGTGCTCAAATAACATAATCAACATAAACAAGTGGAATTTTAAAAATGTACGAAAATTAACAACCCTATAATGACATGCAATGCAATTGTGCTGAAGCACAAATAATTCAACACAAACTATTTTAAAGCTTATATTTTGGCAAAATATTTTTATAATAACTGGTAGCACCATAAAGAAGGGTTTCAGACCTCTTACAATTCATAAAATTGATCATTACAAACATTTCCAGAATCCAAAAAATGCATAGAGAAGGTTAAAAGTTTAACAAACGATATTACAAAATGTAAGAGTATTCAATGAATTGCCCATACAATTTGATGCTGATTAAAACGTGAAATAGATTTTTACCACTTAAATACAATGAGTGCAGATGTTTAAAAAAATTGCAAAATACAAATACGTTGACTAGAGTTTAGATAATGAGCAATTAGAAAAAAATAGGGCAGCCTAAAGAGCTTAGTAAAGCCTCCTTTAATAAAATATACGTATTAAAACCTTTAATAAAAATTACTTAAATTTGAAGTATCGGTGGAGGCAGTCAAATTACCCATCAGAGCTCCATCGATTAAAAGGAAAAAACAAGCTCATTTAAAATTAATTATTTACGCCCAACGCGAGAGTTGTGGATGCACAGCATATGGAAAAACCTTAAATAAATCTTGGGCTGCAGACAAAACTAAACACAACATGTCAAAAAGACTGGAACACACAGCAAAGCTAAAGTTATAGTTGGACCAAAACCAAATTAATTTGGGGTGGTGACCGAAACACAATTTAGAAAAAACACCAACTCACTTCATGCCCAAGATGACACAAACTAAGTCACAAAAATATTAAAAACAATTAAGACAGACCCAATTTACACAATGCTTGTGACTACGACTCACCGCTTCGTCTTGCTCAACATCACGGCCATTCAGGAGACTGAATAAATTAAAATGTGCCTCATCTCTGCACATGTCCCACGGAGAGCTAAATTACAAATTAAAACCTATTGCAGCTCCTCAGACAACTCCTGCAGGCGATGACCGGGCGTAGAATAGAAGGGGCACAAGGTGTGCAAGGAATTATATTAACTTGCCCAGTTTACAAAAAAAATGGTGATTCATTAAAGGAGGCAAAATTAAGGGGGGAGAAGGGGAGCTGAGCCGGGCATAGAGCAAGCCACCTTGCAGAGTCGAAAGTAATGCAGATATCTGGCGCATTGAGCAATAATAATTAATAAACACTAAGTGTCGTAATAAAAATGAAACTGCAATAGGCTTTTTGTGGATGAAATATAATATTATAAAGTCGCTACGGTGTCTTTGTTGTGAAAAAACATGTCTTTTTGGGTCTTTGCTTATTGATTTTATTAAAAATGGCATAAGGCACGTATAGACTGTCTCTGCAAGTGCTCTGGCTATTTCAGTTTTTAACGGCAAACAGCCTTCAGAAATAAATGTCTTCATGAGTATGTAACTGTACGCAAATAAATTGNTATTTCAGTTTTTAACGGCAAACAGCCTTCAGAAATAAATGTCTTCATGAGTATGTAACTGTACGCAAATAAATTGAATACATGTGAAAATTTGGCATTTAAAGTAGTTATTATACCTTAATTTTTCAAGTTGTGTACTGCGATATGGTTTAAAGATTTCAACAAGAAGTTAGGCAGCCTTGATAAGCAGGTGTGCCAACAGCTCTGGGACCTAGAGCAGATACTCAAAACCCTGGGCACCTCACAGGCTACAAATTACAAAAACCGCAAATCAGTCGGCAGTGGAATTCTGAAGTAATTTTAAGAAGAATTTTGATGAAATGTGTCAATAACTGTAGCTCTTCAAGGAAAATGTGGTTTCCCAAGGTGAAAAAATTTGATGAATTAGAACAGTACAGTAGGAGAAACTGCCTTCTCGTACATGGAGTCGAAGTTCCTGACAAAAACACCACAGACGTAGTTTTGACTATTGTAAAAAGTAAGCTTGCGCTCGACACAAAGATTACGGACACTGATCACTCCCACTGGATCGGAAATCTGAAGCTGTTGGTAGCAGACATTGCGCGTGAAGGAACAAGGCCAATATAGTTAAGTTTGTAACGTATCGATGACAACAGATATTTTGTGCAAAACGTGAGCTGAAGAGTTTACCAATCCTGATCACGGAATCACTGACCGTGCAGAGGCAATGACTACTGAAAGAAGCTTAAGGAAAAATTTGGTGCAAAGCACTGCTGAACCTGCGATGGTAAAATCATAATACTTAGTGAAAACTGCCTCAGGGATTTTAAATCAACTACTACGGAATTACAATAAGTCTTATAAGTGAATATCTGAAGCTGGTTATTAAATGCAACTATTTGTTAGGAAATGTTAATTTATTATTGTGATATGATTTTTAATGTTAAGTTTTCTAGTGCTGTGTTTTCTTCAGTGATATTATGTGTGTAAAGTTTCTCTCTGTTATAGTTAGTTTATTCAGTAATAATTTTTAGGTGGCACCTGATATGTACTACTTCAGACGGTGAGTACAAATAAATGCCTTTTTCTTTCTGGGGCCATGGTGGCTGAGTGGTTAGACTGCTCGTCACCCACTAAGACAAACCAGGTTGAATCCCTGCCCGGTTCACTCCAGATTTTCGCAAATGAGAATCGTGCCGGACGATGCCGCTGGTCTGTGGGTTTTCTCGAGGATCTTAAGTTTCCCCAGCACCTTCAATCCGCCGCTGCTCCATACTCACCTCATTTCACGGCTCTAAAGACCTCGATGTTGAGAGCCACCCAAATATCTTCACTCATTCACCCCTTTTTTCTTTCTATGGACAGCTCTCTCCTTTCTGAAACCGAGTTGGTACCCCTGAGTCCAAAAGGTTCTTGTTTCTTCCAAGAACTGTGCCATGTAACAATTAGCGACAATGAAAACCCTGGTCCTAGTGACAATGTGGACCCTCCTTCACCCATTCTCACTAACTGTCACAAGAATAGCCTTCCTACTAGACAGCTGCTTACAGGGCTACTCAGACCCTATCCTCTGGCCTTGAAATTTATTCATGTGAATGCCCAGAGCTTAGTGGCTCATAAACATGCACTGGAGTTTATAATAGCTCAATTTGACTTACATTGCATTTTAGTTTCCGAAACATGGCTCGTACCTTCATTATCAGACAATATTGTTTCGTTAGATGGATATAATAATTATTGTAACAATTGTGAAGGTAAACATGGGGTTGGAGTAGCAGTAACTTGTTAAAAATGATATTAAATCTAAAATGGTAGCTTTCTCTCCAGGCTTGTATTGTGCCTCCAGTGAATATCTTTTTGTATACAGCCACCAAAAATCACTGATTTAGCCACTTTTGAGATGGACCTAATGGCTTTCCGATATAAATATGACAACTTAATTGACATGGGAGACTTCAACGCTGATTTTCACTGAGATTATGAAAAGCATAAATTACATGACAATTTAATTTAGTGTAACCTAACTTCATGCAATCTGTCTGCAACACATCACACATCACAATCAAATTCATTGATTGACTTAATATTCACTTCCAGTTGAAAAAGTTATTTCTTGTGGACAACTAGCAGCTCCTGATATTTCTCGTCATGACATTATTTATCTACTACGACCTCAAGCGTAATAATATACAACCTAAATTTCATTACATATAGGAACTATAGAGAATTAGAAAGTGAATGCTTATTATCTGATGCTGCATCCCTGTCGTGACTGAGAAGGCAGTTCGCTGCCTAGGACTCATGCCTTCCTGCAGTGACGTGGTACGTGACTCGGTCACAACCGACTGGAGGGTGTGCACCTGCCTGGGTTCTTGCTTCTCTCTAGGCAGAGCGGTTCACTTCCTGGCCCATGAATATGTGATCTGTGTTACACTCGCCCTGGAATATCCCCTTCTTCGCGACATGTTTCCTGGCCCGGCTTCAGCCATGTGGCCCCTGGGTTTGCACTTGCCAAATAGGGAGCATTCTGTGGGCTGCAATGTGGTTCATGATCTGGCTGCAGCCAACTAGAGGGTGTATGCCTGCTTGAGGATTTTTTCCCTCTCCGCCAAGGACTCTCCCTTCTCTAACACTCTAACGCCCCCCCCCCTTTATCTTCTTGCTTCCTTTTTCCCAGTCCAGTCATCCTCTTAAGGGCCTGGTATCCTTGGCGGCCGGCAGGTAGAATTGGTATGTGTCGCACCTGTTGGTGGACATTAGAGACAAAGCTTCAAAGTTCTCTTGTTTGTTTAGCTGTCCGTCGAAAGATGGTGATACCAGCGGCAAGTATAAGTAACAAAACACAATCGCCATTCTTGGAATGCACGTGTCTTTTCCAGGTAACATAGTCCCGTTAAGGAAGATGCCTTGGGGGGGGAGTAAGGTTGGATGCGGGCAGCATGGAGCTAGCCTACTTACACTCTGCAATGACACACAACACGATGACCTTCACCGCACCTTCCCCGTTCTAATTCAGTACACACTTTTACACCACAAATCTCCCATTATAAAATAATCAGTGTATAAAAAATCGGCCAGTTTTTAATAATTGGGTACATAAATTCAAATTACAATATTATTGTTCTCATATTCTACACTGGCTAAAATATTGTGTAATTTATTTTGGCTGTGTGGTCAGGACGGATAATTGACTATGTTCAACACACCGAACTGCTGTCTCACCTAAAATTCAGCACGTTATAACCTAGTGATCTTAAACTTTTATGAAAAAATTGTTACCTGTTTTTAAAATGTTCTGCACACAACTGTGCTAAATAGATTGAAACTGCATTATTTGCAAGAGAAGCCATTTTTTCCAGCTTGAGTTGTAATGGATTGTGTGTTTTATATGTATGTACACATTATATATACATACGGCGTGTATGTGTAATGTATACCCCCAGAGCAAGCATCTGTATTTTGCAAGGAATATTTCAGCTTCATCTACGCATTTTTTTTTTTGCGTATACTGCACATCTCTTAGACATTAGCAGTGTTCCAAACCGATAAGAGCTCGCTATTTAGGTTAATAAATTGAACGCTTGACCAAGTTTAAGCCCTAAATATTTGATGATTTACGATCAAAGTTTGCTGAGGTGGAGTAGCAACACTAAATTATTTAATAACTCGTAAAGTCGTCTTCTGTTGTTTATTAACGCATCACTTGTATGGTGCGTTTCGGTTGAAATTGAATAGAAGTCCCTGCCGTATTTAATAAAGTAAACGGTAATAATGGTAATTAAGGGATCCCAATGTAATTTTGTGCGCAAGTAATACGTTAATAAGATTCTTATGCCATATTTACAAAGCCGAAAAAGACAACTAGATATTGTTTTAAATAAAATTTTAATTACCGAAAGCAACAAAGAAATGAAAACATAAATTTTTTCTACGGAAAAGTATGACTACATTTGCAAGCCTGTAGTTTCCAACTCAGTCGCGTGTAGTGCTGTGACGTTTGAATTCATCCACCCCTAAATTCCTAAACCCTAAATCCCCAAATTGACGGATTGGAACTCGCCTTTTGTCATTCAAACTAAACTATTGGCCCGCCCGTGTTATTTGTGTTTGATAACGTAATGTGATGTCAGATTATTATCTAAGAGGGTATACAAATATTGTAGGTCTTTGTTATCTTTATAAAAGTTTATTAATATGTATTAACACTTTTAAATAATATGAATTGTGATATGTATTCTGAGAAAAAGTAATTTCATTTTACAATTTCATATCTCCTTAATTAATTTCTGAACTTTCCGTTACAGGGGCCACATAATGTAGTATTCGGATTGCTCGTCTTCCACCAGCGCGTTCCGAAACGCTGATTTTCGCATGTGAAAAATCTGGCGGATGTAGCCATTGCCCGGTGGAAGATTGCCATTGCTGGAAGATTACGGCCAAAAGTAACTCGTGCAATAATATTGCAACCTAAGTTACATACAATAAAATAAATGTGGGAAGGGGCAGCCAAATGTCAAACAGAAATTTGTTACATTACACTTATTAGTTAGATTAGTGACTGAGGCAGTGTTCCAATTGGTTTGGAAGAATTTCACATTTTGTATTTTGTAAGGTTTCAGATGTAATACATCAACATTCGCCTGTTGAGAATGCAAAGCTGCTATTTGTATTAACATTTTATATATAAGTGTAAAAGCATAAATATAAAATTAAAAATACAGGAATCCTTAAAAAATTTATATTTTTTTATGAACATTTTATGGGACTTTCGTTTGAAATAAGCAAATCTAAAATAAGTGACACATTAAAAATATTATTGAAAAATAGGAATAGAATGCATTTTACATAAATATATAACAACTTTCTTCGTAATGACTGTGATACACGTTTATTTATCATAATAGCTTAAATGTATGAACATATTAAAACACCCTTGCATGGAAAACTAACAAGGCGCAGCTTTGAAGTTGACGAAATGCAAAACGAAAATTGCAAAAATAGGTCACAGATTTTGTACACAACATCGGGTCACATGACTATTTTGTTAACAAAAAGTGCCAACTGTAACACTGCCTTAGATCATAGTGGGAAATCTATTGGCGTTACATTATTACAAGCAGTGTTCTTCGAAATTTGGATAAAAATATTTCATATTTTAGATGTCCCTAGCATCTTAGCATTTGACTGTTTATTTATTAACTTCCTTTTCAGTACACATCGACATTGATGGATTTAAAATTTTTACTTATATTTTAATTTATATAATACTTAACATGAATGATACATATATCAAGAAAGATGACATTTGACAATACAATCACAAGTACATTCATTAAATCAAAGCTGTTTTACATTGTGAAGTCTATGTTTTTCTATTTAATAATTTATTTACTTATTTAACTTTACTAATTGATAACAGACATTAGAGATGGAAACACACACACTATTGGAGATGGGATAAGAAATCGGCCTTGGTTCCAAGCAAGGATTCGTTACATTTGCCTGGAGTGATTCTGGAAAACAATGGAAAACAGAAATCTGGGTGACAGGACCGGGACTCGAACCCGGGTCCTCCCAAATGCGAGTACAGTGTTTTTAAAACTGCACCACATTGTTCTGTGCTCATTAAATTATTCTAGAAAATGTGCTCTTACTAGTTCATTAGCTTCATTTTATAATTGTTCAACTATTGTCACTATTTCTTGTTTTATCTTGTAATTTTTTGAATTTAACACCCACCCATAAACAGCACACTTAAGTTGAAATTTGTAGAGCCAAAAGCAATACTCATGGCCAATATAATCAATTAAAAAATATTTTTTGTTTATTTTACCTTGATGAATACTGACTATTTACAGAAAATATTTTTCTTATTTCCCAAAATTATCCTTACAGTTTTTTTTAGTTCAAAAACTCTATAACCTTTACGGACACTCCAATATTCAATCATGAAAGATCAACAGTGTACAGAAAATACTCTTAGTACATAATCATATGCATTTTACTTCATTTCTATTTATCAAGCGGTAACAAACAGAATACAATTCTGATAAAAATAAAATTGTGTTTTCCTACCAATTTAAATAACTAATATGAAATACGCCACAAATTTTATTTTCTTCTAGGGCCTTCTTTCATAGTCTATGAATATTCATATTTTATTTCATTATACAGCATTCAAGAAAAGGCTATGAAACTTTTCTGGAATTCCATAGGATGAGATATCCAACAAGACGACCAAAATGGCCCCGCTTTAATAATAACGTGATAGTGTTTTTGTGCTATTTTTCGGGTGACATCATGTAAGAAAATCATTAATACTAAATTTTGTAATTTTAATTTGTTTATAGGATAACAGTTGGCTATTAAAGGGGGTAATAAATTAAATAGAGGCAGTTATTTATAAGGAATCGCTACAAACATCTTAAAAAGACTATTTCAATTGAAAGAGTGTTTCTCTGCAATCTTTTTAACGAAAAATCTGCGGCGGTGTAGTGACTTAGAGTGCATGCCTTTCGCCAAGACGATCGATTTCCGGCCAGGTCACCTCAAATTTTTCTCATGTGAAAAATTTGGTGGAAGTTGCCGTTGGTCTATGATATATGACGGATACTCCAGTTCCTCATACAATTGCATTTGGTCGCTGTTCCAGCTTCACCTTACTTCTTCCTCATTGGTGGCACTATAAGATCTACCTAAGTCCAGGACTCTCACTCCCTTCGAGCCGATGATAAGATCGTCCCTGTAATTATATATAGGAAATTCACACCAACAAACAAGCAATATTTTCTATATAATTGGGATGTATGAAAAAATATCCAAACTGCAGGGGTGCCTCCCCCCCCAATTATACCATGCAACCCTATAATGTAAAAATAACACTATAAATTGTTTTATATAGACTATATAAATACTAAAAAATATAAAATAACGTTAGCTTTGGAATGATGCTGCATCGACCAGAAAAATGTCCAGGTAGAGCAGGCGAAGGCCAAGCGACGCGTCACAAAGGTCGCTTCTCAGGTAATCCTGCACAGCTCGGTTGCTGTGAATCACTCTGTTCCGTTACAACTACCTCTGCTTGGTACACAACAACATCGTTAGCTAGCCGAGATGAAGCAGTGTCGGTGCACACGTATCTCCAGTGCCGCTGCATCGCCGCTTTGTAGTACTATGCTGAAAATCAGTCAATGCACACATGCGGTTATTTGCCGTAGCTGTGAGATTGACGATGCTTTCAAATTAAGAACCTTTCATATAAGATATGGAGAAGCATACAAAGTTTTAGGAAAAATGCCTTGGAAGAATTCCACCAATGTATCAAAAAACAAAGCTCGTGGATTTCCATTTGCAGACAGTTTTGCAAAGGATCTTATGAATAAGAAAAAAAAAACCCTTTTGAGTAAATCCATTAGCATTTTACATTGTTGAATGCTTATGAGAGCATAATACTTACACAAGAATATGTGATTGAAGTATAACAAAAACGAAAATGGAACAAAGAAACATCGTTACCGTATTTTATCGTTTGGACTTTCCTAATAAATATCACAAAACAAAATTTTTTAATTTTTTTTAACAATTATAAAATGTTTACATGAAAAAAATCACCTATTTTATCCGATTGAGTTTGAAACTAAAAAAAATTAACAACTCTATTGGGTTTTTACTGTTGAAATAGGGCTATCAGTCTTTATATTTTAATACTAAAAATAAATTTTAAAAATTGTTATTTGGTGGTGATGAAAAAAGTAAAAGGCAACTGTCGTTACACAACTAACATCAACCTGCTTTTTTTTTTTTTTTCATTTAGCTGTATTGAAGAGCCTTACCGATTATTTATTACAACCAGTGCATACTCGCTGTATCTCTGAGGTTTTTCAGTAATAGCATGTGTTATACGTCATCAATATCTATAATAAACTTGTGTACATGGTACGCAAAAATTAATCATTTTATTAGAAACTGCTTGCCGATCTCTTTTGTAGGAATAGTTCAGTCTGTGCAGTATTTATGCGCAGCATGTGAACAGATGTGTAAAAAATTAGCAACCGCTTTGCTATTCAATTCATACGACAAAAATATAGACTACGTAATATTTACGTCATAACCAAAACTACATTTTCCAAAACCAGTGCTGTATACTTGACGAACATTTATAAATAGTGTTGTATGTGTCGGCAGCGAATCAAAACGCAACTCTGAATCAATCTCTGACTGTTCATTCGGCATAGTTATATTTGCTCCAATTACCTATATTTTTGATAGTAATTCTAGTAATCTGTAACACCACTAGTTATTTAAGAATACTGGGTTTAGATAGCTATTTAATATCTTTTGTGCATGGGAGAAGTTATAAAGTACTTCTGCATACTCCTACGTTTAGAATATTCGAAATTAATTTTTGTTTGGAAAAAAAATTTGCCTTGCTTTAAAATTTTTGGGATTGTATTTTAGGAATGAAAATGCTATGAGTAATGCAAATGCAAAATGAAACTGCAAAAATGTTAATAATCCTAACCGAAAAAAAATTACATAGAGGGCAATTCCTTCCGACGGACTGCTAGGCTCCTCGCCATGCCACGGCTTACAGGCAACT
>NQII01000472.1:279192-311039 GCA_002778355.1 Clitarchus hookeri
AACAACCACCAACACACACGGAATACCGAAACTCATTCTTCCTGTGCACTCTCGGCCACCCCCTCCCCCACTCCTGGGGGAAATGCATGTAAGGCCTTCACCGAGTTCGGACAGTGGTCACAGAGTGAAGAGGGCACCACTTTCCACTAGCATTTTTGCTAAAAACATGTTTTCCTGTAAAATTTTCACCAGCTATTATTTTTACTAGATACTCAAGTCACTAATTGAATCTATGTGTATTCCCTCGTGATTTGCCGTCTTTAGTTTGTTTGTTATCCTGTTTGTTTGTCTGTAGTAGTAATTTCAAATGTGCGTCGAGATTTCAAGTTTCGAGAAGTACAGGAAGGAACCGTTTTCGTTGGATTACAAATGAAAAACATAACAATAAGACACTTCAAAGCGTACAATACAATCAAGTTATTTTAAAAAAGGACTGCTTGACACGTGAAATCATCCTCAGATCCTGGAGCAACTGCAAATAAATGGTCAATAAAAACTTAATTATTCCTTAACAGCGTATTTAAAAAACAAATAACTGAACTTGTAACTACTTAGTTATGATCTTACAGTGTACTAAAGAAAGATTGAGAACAAAAATACACAATAATGAGCAAATTTATTAAGGATACAACCCGTTAATGCCTTGAGCCCACCACCGTGGCACATGACGTACTAGGCACCAGAAAGCCAAGCTGAAACTATGATGCCTCTTGACCCGAGTCAGAATTGACATGTTTACTAGCTCACACCGGAGTGACGTCCTCCACACTCTCATTAGATAGTATTCTGATCTGAGTGGAGCTGGCTTTGATGCGGAAGCAGCTAACCCACAGTCAACGGGCCCGGAAAATGTGCCACCACTCTCACTCTCACCAGCCCCATTGTTACCCCCCTTCAATCACCAGGAAGCAACAGCTGAATGAGGCGGCTGCCCAGCAGAACTTATGGGCACACCTGAAGGAGGTCCCCCCTCACATGTCTATGGAACTACGAGAGCGGAGGGTAAGGGTAGCATACCCTTAGTAGCCCCAGCAGTTCTGTCACTTCTCTAAACCAGGTCACCTTATCTTGCTCTATTGAAGGGTGGGAAAGACCCCTGCAACATCTCAGCATCTGACCACACACATCAAACTCTTAGTGTGCTCCATGCATTTGTCCAGTACTCAAACCAGAGACTCAAACACACAGGAACAGCATCTGTTGGACCACATCCAGCAGGAAATACAGCGAAAACAATAAAACAGGTAATCCCACTGACCCTTCTATAGAACCAGCAGACACTCACCCTGCATTATTACAGAGCTCACCACAACATTGTCTACAATTTTATTTTAGGTCGTCCTTTGTAGCTGTGGGATTCCCCTTTTTATATGTTGAGTAACACTTTATACATCTTATTTTTATCTAATATGTTTTATATTAATTTGATGTAATATTCCATAAAGCTGGTAACATTTTGTAATGTTATATGCATTCTATAATAATGCTCTTACTTTCTTCACTTTTTGCACTTGTGTTAAAATACTGTAGCATTAAAAATAATAGCACTATAATGTAACAAGAGATGTAACAGTAAAGGGATGGAAATTACACAAAGAATTAAACTAACAACTACAATACTTCAATGCAAAGAACTACACCGACTCTCTGTAGCAATTGCAAGTGACTGTACTGTATGGATTCTCATGACCAACTGATGAGATATTGCATAATACTATCTACTACTGTCTACAGATGGCATAATGTAATCCTGAATGTGCAATATATTTCAAAACCTTATGATACACCCAATACTATTGCACAACTTTTCATATAACGTACAGACGTTCAATATTATTGCATCGCCTTCTTTATCGTGAAAGAGTATTGATTGTCTAGGGGCCATTTTAGACTTTGAAGAAGCTATTTCTGAAGAGAGGCTTTTTTCCACAGAAGCTGTCATTGCTGTGTGTACATGGAAGCAAAGTTATGCATTTTAGGGAAAAGTTTGGGACCATTGCAAGGGAGAGTAGTCACAGTTGCAAAAACAGAATATTACCTTGGCACAATTATGGATGTAGCCAGGGAGGGTCAGCTGCCCCATCCCCTTTTAAATCAAGTGAATATCAAAATGGTATGCCAAGTATTGAGCTCTTCTCTTACTAATTTACAATGCTTTTGGCCAATAAATCAAAATATTTGCAGATAAGCGAGTGGGTGTCCTCAGCCCCCTGCCAAATACAAATTTTGGCTATGCCAATAGGCACAAAGCAAAGCTGCGTTTAGAAGCCAACTAATGTCAGTTGCTCATAACATGGCTTGTAATATGCTTGCTGGATCATTAAAGTAGTTTCGTATTTTATGTTTTTATAATCTGTTATTGATTACTTTACATTATAAGCTTCTTTGCCCTTAAGAATACCACATCTCACGCCTGCAGATGATGTGAACAGTACAAGAAAACTGGATAGGGGAGCCAGACTGGGCATTGACACTTATATCCTACTGAAAGCACAATCTGCCATTGCTGTTAAGCACTGGAAGAGACAGACGACTCATGCAAAACACTTCAGACTAATCAACCGACAAGTCAGTTGGTAGCCCCAACTTCTGGTTGTGAATGACAGCATAACTCCAGCTTATGATAATTACTTGTGACTGACTTTACCTAGACTCACATGTTGACAAATACACTAAAAGAAGATTATTGGAGAATATGCCTACTTGGAACCCATTTTCGAACTACAGCGTTCCTTCATCTTAAATGATGGAAAAAAAAGGCAAGGAAGTACAATCATTTCTTGTCAATGAAACATATTGACATTTATTACTGGGTAGCATATTTTTCAGTTCAAAAGGGTCTCTGTTGTAAGTCTTGTGTTTTGTTTGCAAAGTCTCAGCAGGACACGATTAGGGAATGTCTCTCTGAAAGCTTGTAACGGAAACTTTTCTCAAGTTTGTCAGTACATTGGAACCTTACTACTATAACAACAACCAATGATGGCGAGATAAATTATTCCAATAGTGAATTATCATTATAACCAAAATTTACTGCACATCATTTCATGCAGTGTTATCAGACATTCACTTTATGAGCATCTTGTATTTCTTCACTTTGTGGGAATCCTGTACTTTTGAATGCAGTTGCAAACAGGATTTTGTATGCCGGCCATAAAATACACTGGAGCACATTTTACTGTGACTTTTTCCACGTGACCATCGTTCACGTAAAGATTTTAAAAATATAACATGTGGGGATAACTGGGAATTGGAAAACGTTTTTTTCAGTCACATATTTGTTAACGTATTCATTACAGATATTTTAACCATTTGAATGTTATGGCCTGTAAGCTGATCTAAACTATGTAGTGGCAGGTACGTTTATTTCCTAGAACAGTAGCCTTTATTTGTCCCGGAAATGTAAACAGTGTGGAAGGCTGACGGCTTTGGTCTGCAGATGAAGCAACTTATAAGTGTGACAGTAACATGCTCCTACTATGACCATATCTCTGTTTATCTTTTGCTTGAGTACTCTCTCTTGTCTACTACCTTTCCTTTTCTAGCTGCATTATTATGATCAATACATTTCTCCACCCCTCTTTATTCCCACTAATGCAGCTCCACGTGGCAACAGGACAATAGCCAACAAATACTAGAATGGAGTGAGGAGACGGTAGGGTATTAAAGGAGAAGAAAGAAATGGACATATTCCTATTCCTTCCTTTTGTCTATAAGAGGCAAGGAAAACTTGTTAACATTCTTTTGACCACTCTATGCAATGATAAAAAATGGAAATATGTACCTATTTTTCAACTCTAAGAATGAGTTATGCTATTGTTACAGCGAGCCAACATACATGAAGGCTCTCATTTTACACTACCTTTGTATTAAAGTTATAACACAATGGTGCATTCAAAATTTATCGCTATAGTGAATGTGCAAGATAGTACCGAGTATTGCAAGGAATGTGTTGGTGCTGGAAAATGTTTCTTTCAACCTATCTTAAATCCGAGCTCAGTATAACGGAGATAACACGGGCCGTATGATACAGGAGGAATAGAATCGTGTAAGGCTTCATCCAATTCTGAAGTGCATGAAACTTATTATGTAAGGTTTCCAAATTCTCATGCAGCATGTTCGTCAACCCCTGCTGACTGCCCTCTCTTTTGTTGAGTTTGTCCTTCAAGTGTCCCACTGATTTAGCTTGACTGTCTTTTCAACTGTTACAGTGATTCAGGTTAGCTAGTTCCTAATATACTTAGCTTTTGCATTGATTCAATTTGCCTAACCTTTAATCTACTCAGCTTTTGTGTTGATTCAGTTTTGGAAACTCTCTAATTTACACAGTTGTTGCATTGATTCTGTCTGGTGACCCTCTAATTTACTCAGTTTTTGCATTGATTTAGTATTGCTAACCTCTAGTCTCTAAAGCATATAGGTTATTCATGTTAAAGTGAACACTTTTTGAAACCCTTTCATTTGGAATGATAGTCAACAAATATACTTTATTGTAGCCTTAGACAGTAACTTTTAAGTCCGGTGAAATATATAAACTGTGTTTGTTACTTACATGGCAATATTTATTTTAAAAATGATTATAAGGATAAAAAATTACTGATAGGAAACTTTAATTAGGGCGTCAAAAGTGCTCACTTTACCATGAACAGCTTATACCTAGCAGCAATTAGAGACAATGAGTCTTGGGTGATCATGTGCCGTGTTATGTTATGCGCCAATGCTGGCGTAATTTTGTTAGTGTTTGGTGTATTGTTAATTTTATTACATAATTGATTTGTTAAAGTAATTGACCATACATCTACAACAAGGCTATTTTGATTTGTCCTGTTATTGAAACCACAGAAATTATCTTCACTAGTGTTATTTGGACTGTTGCTTTTTGACATGCCATTGACTGAATTTGATGCATTGAAAACATTATCTATTAACTATTGTTTACTACACAGTCAAATCACATTATTATGACCACCTGCTAGTATCCAGAGTAACTGCCCTTCGAAGCACGGACAGCAGCTAGACGAGCTGGCAGTGACTCAGTCACGTGCTGATAGGTCTCCATGGGTAGCTGGAGCCATGCTGTCTGCAGTGTGTCCCACAACTGTTAAAGGGTGCATAGGGAGGAGACAGATGGCAAACACGACGATCGAGGTGGTCCCACAGATGTTCAATTGGATTGAGATTGCTGCTGTTCGGCGGCCAGGGAAGAACTTTGAAGTCTTGAACGTGCTCTTCCAGCCACGCATGACATTTCTAGCAGTGTGGCAAGGCGCATTATCGTGCTGGAATATCCTATCCTCCAGAGGAAAGACAATCATCATGTACGGGTGGACGTGATCGCCGAGGATGGATTCATAACCAGATTGATCAAGAGTCCCTTCCACACGGATGATGGTACCTAGAGAATACCACGAGAACATTCCACAGACCATAACACTGCCCCTACCGCCTTGTGTTCATCCAGCAATGGATGCAGGGTGTTGGTTCTCCGAAGTTTCTAGCCGGACACATTGGCGTCCATCCGTTCTATGCAGCTGAAAATGTGACTCGTCGGAGAAGGCTACCCGTTGCCAATCTGCAGTGGTCCAGTCTCCATACTGCCAAGAAAATTCCAGTTGTTTTCATTGATGCACCTGTGTTAGCATGGGTGCAGTCACCTTCCGTCTACTCCGGAGCCCCATTCACAGAAGGGTTCGCTGAACTGTTGCAGTAGACACGTGTCTGGATGTTCCCTGGTTCATTTGAATGGTGAGCTGTTCCACTGTAGCCTGTTGTTTGGCCTTTATATGCACGGTCGTAGTCGACGTTCATCTTGGACATCAATGGCGCGTGGAGCTCCGCAGTTGCCATGACTGTTGTTATTCCTAATGGTGCCATTCGTCCACTCATGATATACCTTTACCACCCACAGAGGCACTGTTTCTGAAATGCTACCCCCCTTGGCCCAAAAGCTGATGATCATCCCTTTTTGCAGCTCGGTTAAATCGCTTCCCTTACCCATGACAGCACAAAGCACACTTAATGCAGCCAGCCAGCCTGTCGCATTATACATCCACTTCATCAGCCCACGTCACGGGCCATACATCAGGGGCTACGTGCTGCAGATAGCACTTCTAACAGGTGGTCATAATAATGTGATTTGACTGTGTATAGCTAAGACAGCTAATAAATACTTTTATCTCCGTTATTGCTCCAAGCAAGATAAACTTTGACGTTATAATGTAATAATTTTAGCTTTCAAATTTTTTCTTAGTCCCACTTATCAGGCTCCACTTTTTCCTCTCTCTAACTTTAACTACACTACTAACTTGGTTATGGGTAGCAATTTAATATAAAGAAATTCTGTATAGTTCAGGTAACTTCTCTCACTATATCTCTTGTACGTCAAAAATAAACTTTAATGGATTTTGTTAATAGAAATACTGTTACTGCACTAGAATATCTACATGTGAGTTATCAATATATTTAAATGGAGACTATTATAGCCAAATAAAGTTACCTTAAAATGTCACGGTTTTAAATGTCCAAATTTTATTAGCGACTTTGGAACATAACACAAAAAACTAATGGTATTTTTGATGAAGCAGCAGAAATAATCACCCAAAGAAAATTCACTTTAGTTCAGATATTTAAATTATTGATGCATTAAGAAACATTTTTAAATGAAGGACCTTTGTACTAACACCATGACAGCTCCAAATCCAAATGAGAGCAGTACTACTGCATTGCTTTGTGTAGTAAAGGATAAGCGGATAACCTGACATCAGCAAGGAAAGGTTGTTGCTCTGCTGGTAACTGTGCTGAGGAGGTGGGTGACAGATTGTGCACACAGTATATGCTATCACAGCACAGATTTCACACATTGTTTTACCTTGTATTTCATAACTTCTTATTTTCTATCTTATTTTATCTATTTTATTCTACACTAACCAATTTTCATTAACACTATTCAAAAATTTTTATCCCTCATCTTTCCTAAATGTTTCTCCTTGTATATTCATTGCCACTATTATAATTATTCACATTTAATGCTTTCATCATGATGCCAAAAATGACTTTTCTTTGTCACCATTTGTCAATACAGTAGCTTCCTTTTACTTACCATCATTAATAACTATGAATGCAGATTGTGTGTGTGTGTTAGCAACCCGAAGGTTGGTCAGAACCATGGAGACAAGGCGGGAATGCAACCAAAGCAACTAGGCAGTGGTTTGCCATTGCCTTCCATGGGTCGGATGAGATGAATCAAGATGAGAATGGAGCAGCGCTGGAATGCGAAAGNACGGGAATGCAACCAAAGCAACTAGGCAAGATTATAACACAGTGGTTTGCCATTGCCTTCCATGGGTCGGATGAGATGAATCAAGATGAGAATGGAGCAGCGCTGGAATGCGAAAGCGGGAGAAACTAGAGATTCTCTAGAAAACCCGCCGACCTGCAGCACAATGCCCACTTGCGAAAATCTGAGTGTGACACAGCCAGGGATTGAACCTGGTTAGCCTTGGTAGGAGGCGAGCAGGCTAACAGCTCAGCCACCGCGGCCCTCGAATGTAGGTCACCAGACAACAAATGACGATTGCTGCTATAGCAATATAACTTAAGTTTTCTTAAATGTGACAACCAGTATCAGACTTATTACTTCATAATTACAATCTTGGAGGAAGGTTGCATTGATAACAAATAAGTAAGGACAGCCAATTTTTTTTTTTTAATATTTTGCATAGTATTTGAGAAAATCAGTTTATAAGTAGTTACTTGAACATTATCATCAGCAAATTAATATATTCTCAAAGCTGTTTTACCCAAAGGGAAGGGATATGCATAGGTTAAAATTCACATTAAACAGTTTTAAAATTTTTCTGTACAAATTTTTTTGAACACATCTTTATTAGAGTTCCGTAGCTTAAATTGTGCTAAATGATCATGAAAATTATTGTAAAATATTGTTTTGACATGTTAAAATTGTCATAATGATTTGTACATAAAGGCAATAACACCTACAATCTTTCTGTTGCTCTAATAGTTTTTATTGCAATTCTGTGGTCAAAAATGTCAGTGATGTTATTAATGTATTTTTGATAGCATAAAAAATAATTCACTTAATGTAATTTCTCAGATCCGCATGGAGCATCAGGAATGCTGTGCCAGCAGGTATCTCGCTCTCCTCCTGTCCAGTAGACGTACCACGTGTTGTGTTTTACCACATCTCTATGCTTCTGCCTCTCGGTAATGTTAGGTAAGTGGAGAATAGGAATTATTGTTCTCTTGTGCAGTTATTTTCTTTATCAAAATAAATAAAATGTTATAAGAACCTTAGATTTCTGCACAGAGCCTGTCAATTTGGAGGTACATGACTTGGATATAAGCTGTTAAACAGTTTAAAAACAATATAAACATATTTACAAAAGACAGTGGAAATGTTTGCTTAGTTAATTTATTTATAAAATGTGCACTGTAATGTAAACTACTGATAATTTCATATTGTGGAAGTTTGGTGTAACTTAATGTGCAAAGGGCAAGTTAAACCCTCCAATGCATGTTGCTTTTGTGTGCATGTTAGATTTTGCTTTGCTTTGTATAATATGTGTATAATACAGGATGAGTATAAAAGAATACCCCAACTTTGAAAGTCTATAATATGAAAACCAAACAATCTACAACCTTGATTGACCAATCAAATGAACCATGGAACTGTGAAGTTTGTTTACCATACATTCATAAATGTTCAATGTGACCACCATGAGCGGCCTGAACGACACCTACGTGATAATCAAACTCGTTCCACGCTCGTCAGCATGTCCGGTGTTACGGTTTGGATGGTGTTCGTAACTCTCAGTTTGAGGTAGTGAGGGGGTAACGAGCTCGCATTCGACACAGCAATGTGAAGGGAACGGTCTGATGTTTCTTTATGTACCGAGAGATGACACTGGGAGTGTCTGTCGTCGCACTATGAGCGTGTGTTGTGTGTTAGTCCGCATCACGATGGCGACGAAACAACAGAAGGCATTCTGTGTTGTTCAGTTTGCTAAATGTGAATTGGTTATGACTGTTCAACGTGAGTTCCGTCGCAAATACGGACGTCGTCCTCCCAATAGGTGGAGTATCGTACATTGGTTTCGTCAGTTCCATGACACAAGGTGCATTTGCAAAGTCAAAAGTTCCAGATGGCCTCGTGTGTACGAAGAGAATGTGCAATGTATTCAACAAGTGTTTGTTTGCAGTCTGAGAAAATCAAATCTAGAAGCTAGCCGGGAAATGCATCTACCTCAATCGATGGTATGGACAGTCTTGCGAAAGTGATTGCTGTACAAACTATACAGGTTATAGTTTGTACAGGCTCTTACCGATAGGGATAAAGAACTGCAAAGTGATTTCTGCACATTCGTTCTTGCCCAGAACGAGGTAGACAATGCTTTCATGTCTAAACTGGTTTTTAGCGATGAAACGACGTTCCATGCAAATAGTAAGGTGAACCGGCACAATGTGCAGATATGGGGTCAGGAGCCTCCACATGAAACCACCAAACACGAGCGCGTTTCCCCCAAAGTGAACATATTTTGCACTGTATCCAAAGACACTGTTTTCGGCCCTTTCTTTTTTCACGAGCCCACTGTTACTGGAATCCCTTATTTGGACATGCCTACAGAGTGGTTGTTTCCTCAGTTAGAAGAGGTGGCGGGGGACTTAATTTTCCAGCAGGATGGTGTGCCACCCCATTGTCACCCAGCTGTTCGCGGATACCTGAACGAGACTTTGCTGCAACGCTGGATTGGTTGAGGAGCAGCTGGAGACCAGGCTCTTTATCACTGGCCCCCAAGAAGCCCAGATCTTATCCCGTGCCTTTTTTTTTCTATGGGTGTACATAAAGGATTAAGTGTTTCGTCCACCATTGCCGGCTAACATTGACCATCTCAAAATGAGAATTACGGGCGCCATCCAAACCGTAACACTGGACATGCTGACAAGAGTGTGGAATGAGTTTGATTATCGCGTAGATGTTGTTCAGGCCGCTCGTGGTGGTCACATTGAACATTTATGAATGTATGGTAAACAAACTTAACAGTTCCATGGTTAATTTGATTGGTCAATCAAGGTTGTAGGTTGTTTGGTTTTGATATTATAGACCTTCCAAGTTTGGGGTATTCTTTTATATTTCCTTAACCTGTATAAACCTTACTGTAAAGACAATGAACAATTACAGTGTTGGATCTTTTCATGTAGATTTTGCTTTGCTTTGTATAATATGTGTGTAATATAATATAACTTTGTTATAACGACAATGAACAATTACTGTGTAGGATCTTTTCATGTAGTGTTATCGCATACTCCGTTCCTGAGCAACCTTTTTTTTTCTTTTTATGAATGCTCTTATGCACATGGAAGCTGACAAGTTGACCATGAAATACAATGTAGCGCATCTGACAGTGGCATTTTCCACACGTGACAGTTGCTCAAAATAAAGGTTATTAGAATTAGAATAACAGATAATTACTTACAATGAAGAAACTTGTTTTTGCCATCCCTCATCAGCAAATGCATGCAGCAAAGATTAAAATAAATACTCATCAAATCTGCCAGAACCATTTGAATGATACTGCTTTTAAATCTTATCGGTGTAATTGTGGGCACTTTCATTTTCAAGCATAGCAGCAGCTTCTATTTATCATAGTTTGAAACATAAATAATGTTGAAAGCTGAAGGCTATGTATGGTATGCTGCAGATTATGAACCTACTCCAGAGAGTAAAATCTTCTTTCTGTTGCTATATCTGTCTCACTTTTACTTTGTACAGTGAGCATCTTCCTTCTTGTTAGCTACCACCCATCTTCCAGATGCTTGTACGATCAATACCTCTCTCTCATTTGCCGTATATCTGTTTCACTTTTGCCTACATCCTCATTTGCAATCTCCCTGAGCTTACAGCTGCTGTTGTGATCAATGCTTTCACCCCTCTTTGTTTCCCCAGAATGGAATTCCACCTTGCAATAGGACAATAGACAACCAAGGTCAAGAGGGGTAGTGAAAAGTGGTGCAGTATTGAAGGGGAAGAAAAGGATGCCATGTCATTTTGTGTTCGGTGGGAAGAAAAGTTATTGATATTCTTTTGACCTCTCTATGGGACTTGTTTGCAGATAAAATAAGAAAACATTTACACTTGTTTCAATTCTTAACAAAGAGTGATACTATGTTAGCGAGAGAGAACACAAATTGGCACTTCTTTTAAAGGATTGTGTTAACAATGTATTTAATATAACACAGCAGTGCATAAAAGAATTATCACTATAGTGAATGTGTTGTTATAGCACATACTCTTTACAGCATGGTTGTGCTGTATATTCATTTCTGATAATTATTGGTTCCTTGTATCTGTTGAAATTTTTCACACACATGCATGCACATGTATGCATGCACACACACACACCTACCTACCTTTCTCTTTATGTTGTATGAAACATAATGTATACATACACTACCTGGCAGAGAAAATGCCTTACTATGAAGGTGTGAATTCAATACATTGGGACCTGCAGAGTTATGCATTTGATTTCTATTTCTGACCATATTGAGGAATAAATGCAACATGATGCCACAACCGTCAATCACATTTGGTGGCATTGGTCCCAGGAAAGAAATGTGCATTGTCATAGTGAGATTGGATGGAGCTGAATATGGATATAAAACCACACAAACTGTCGCATCAGATATTGTACCATAGCACACCCACAACCCATGACTGCAACATTTTGCAAAGTAGCAGAGCGGTTTGGATGCTTCAATATCAAAATGGACAGTGTTGCACCAATTGGCTAAGGCAGGTTTGTTGTCGAGCTGTCTTTTGTGAAGGCTACCTTAAACAGCAAGCATCATCATCATCATCATCATCATCATCACGTAGAATAGTGTTGCACGAGAGCTGCATGGAGTGTAGAATGGAACAGTGTACTCTTCAGAAACAAATCCCCTTTCTCTTTCACAAATGATGATTAAGTGAGAATATGATGTAATGTGACAATCGGGTGGATTCCTCTATCACGGAATAAAAAGACCTAAAAAAACTCTTTGATAGCATATATATTTGTACCAGAGAAATACTAATAAGCATTTTTACCATTTAATTCACAAACAATATTCAATTACAAAGTTTTCACCTTGCACTCATTGAAATTGAAAAGTAAGTGCAGACATTTTCAGGAAAAAGTATAAAAAGCATGCATCTACCAATACCAGATAACATAGTAGATTCAACCGTTAACAATGACTACATCAGGGAAACTTCATATAATAGATTAGNGTGACAATCGGGTGGATTCCTCTATCACGGAATAAAAAGACCTAAAAAAACTCTTTGATAGCATATATATTTGTACCAGAGAAATACTAATAAGCATTTTTACCATTTAATTCACAAACAATATTCAATTACAAAGTTTTCACCTTGCACTCATTGAAATTGAAAAGTAAGTGCAGACATTTTCAGGAAAAAGTATAAAAAGCATGCACCTACCAATACCAGATAACATAGTAGATTCAACCGTTAACAATGACTACATCAGGGAAACTTCATATAATAGATTAGAATTGCACACCACCACAATGCTTATTAGTATTTCTCTGTTATAGATAGATATATGCTACTGTTCCATCTTTAACGGTTTAGACAGTGTATTGCAAGAGAGAGCGCTGGCGGCAAACTTTTTTCCGACTTGATTCACTATTATCGTCACTGCTTATTCCTTATGTTACTTTACGTAACAAAATATATACTAAAACCAGGCCAGAGAACATAGCTATGAATTAAAAAAAAACCGTAAATCGGATAAGTGGTTCTCTAGTGATAAGCGCACTAACAGACAGAGAGACGTTGAGTTTTATAATATGTATAGAAGATTAACACTAAGTAAAATTCAACCTTATTTAAAAAAAAAATTAAACAATAATTTTGTAGTCCACGCGAGCAGAGCTGTGGGCACAGCTAGTTAAGAATTATAATTAACCATAGAAATACATGAAAGTACTAGCTGTCTCTCACCACTAATCGTTCATTATCTAAAATATTTATAATGATTGTATACCATATTCATTGTAAATCACACCAATTTATGTATGTACCTTACTTTGAACCCACAAATCACATTTTATATTCGTGCGCACAGTACTGTTGTAACCATATATATTCGGCAATATTGGCGACACATTACATTTATTATTTTAAGAATATAATGCATTACTGAACTTTTCTGTTAGAAGATTTAGAGGTCATAATTTTTTATGCGTGCCATATATATATAAAACAAAACACAAGAATCATACAGAATAATACCTTAATTGAAAATATTCCATAAATAAATGGTCTGTTATTATGTTGACAAATGCTTGCTTCATGTAATGTGAAATTTAATGCCAAAGTAATAAATCAATTATTTTGCATAAGTTTTGGAGTTTAAACTTTGCTTAGTAGTATATGGATTGGATTCCTCTGAGGGCTATGGAAGGGGAATGCGGATCAACAAAATCGGCCACTATTTTGGATTCTGCCATATTGTGTCCTTGACCTTTATCTGCCATCTGGTATTATTTGGTCGCTGCCTTGTTTCCATCCACCATATTGTTATTGGTTGCCGTCTTGTTTCCATTCACCATCTTGTTTTAAACCGCCATATTATTTTTGGTCACCAAATTGTTTCCGTCCGTCATCTTACGAGCTTTATTTGTTTTTTGTCTGCCATGTTTGTTCTTGTGTCATTCACTAGTGTGCACCACTAGTACCTCACTAACTTCATATCTTTTGTCGTCCACTAGTGCGTATTATTTTTGGTAATGTTGTTTAGGGCTGTTAGTGTGTGCCACTGGCATTCGTCATGTTTGTTGCCTGCTAAGGGCACTGTTGTTGTTCTCGCTCTGCCACCATGTTGGTTTTCTCATCTTTTGCTAGTGTGTGCCACTGTTGTCTGCCAGGTTTGTTTATGACAGCTAGAGTGCTCTTGATTACTCACCTTTGTCCGACCCATCTAACTTCGATTTAGGAGTTAACCACCAGGAGCACTGCTATTTTTGTTTAATTTCCAGAGCTCAAAATATTGCCTGGAGGAGGGTGGGATCAAACTGCTGGATCTTAGGTAGGCATGCAGATGCCTCAGACCATTTGGCTATCGGTATACTATGTACCATATAAGAAGGCCACAATCTTGACAGTTGACGATCGCCACGCCTTTTCGTTTATGTATTCATTCGCCATCAACTGGTGTGTCAAGTATAGGCGAGTCAGCGCATCCAGGAGGTGCTGCTACGTGTGGCAATTGGTGAACTGCTTGGGTGGTGCTGCATTCGTAAACGGAGTTTGGAGGACGTGTGTAGGGTCGTTTGTAAACGTACACAAAATATATGTTACTTAAAATATTATACAGAGCTCGCGGGAAAATAAAACCATTTGTATAGGCGCGTAAATACGTTATTTTAAACAACAAAACTATAATATGTTTCTGGGTGTAGTTCGGGATATGGATAACGGATAGCGTGGAAGGGCGTGTTGTAACAGATGGGGCGCCTGTACCTCACAAGATGGCCGCATGTGGTTGGAGAGTCGCGATACGTGAAAAAAGTTTCATTGGTTCTTTACATTTGGATACGGATAGTTTTATTGTGCATTTCATTTTTAACACCTATACATTACTACTTTATCAAGAAGTTTAGTTTGTAACACTAAAAACCGCTGTTTTATGACCACGTAAAATATAATGTATTTAATTAACCTTGGAACTCTTTCTTATAGCGTATTTTCATCTTGTGTTATGTACGTTGGCAGTGCACTCAGAATAGCCAACGTCATATTAACTTTTGTTCGTTCGTGCATCAGCTGATACAGGATATTGTAAATGGCACGTTGTTTGTTTTGAATACATCAATTGCCACTCACTGACTGCCAGAATGTGGCCTTCTTATATGAAATGAACTATACAGGTAGGGAAGTAAGGTTTTAAATGTGGTATACATATCGTGGTCGTCGTAATCGTGCCTTGAGGTGGAAAAGTCTCAACGAGACTGATATGATAAAATATAACTGTCATCTCAGTATATTTGCTCTTATTTTTATTATGATATAGTTAATCATGATTTATTTAATTTGCATTATATTTAAAATGTTTTTATACAGTATTGTAGATAATTTTACCCATGATTCAATATCAACCATATTCACCATTGGCTTACTGTCATTACTTTTTAATTAAATGAAGGGAATCCATCCAAATGCATTATACTGCAAAATGTATTTTGGACATATGCATGATTTGAACTACAGCAGATCATAGCTTTTGCTTGAAAGGCTGTCAAGTGAGGAAACTGATCCTCTGATGTCTCGTGCGACACCTTGACATACCTGTTGATGAGCAACCACAGAAACCTGTGAAGAAAATTTACTATATAATTTCAGAATTTTACTGGCATATAATTAAATTTTCTACCAATGATGTAATCATAATTTTTCTTAATTTGAAATATTTTTTAACACATAACTATTATATGTTCTATTAATAATAATTTTTTGGTATGTATAGAGAAAAAAGT
The DNA here is from genome assembly GCA_002778355.1 of Clitarchus hookeri. Classification (NCBI taxonomy): domain Eukaryota; kingdom Metazoa; phylum Arthropoda; class Insecta; order Phasmatodea; family Phasmatidae; genus Clitarchus; species Clitarchus hookeri. Next base: position 294,751 of record NQII01000472.1, read on the forward strand.
GTCAAGGAAGAAATTCCTTTTTTATTTTTAAAGATAGATTGGGTGGGATAGCATACAAAATGGAGAGGAAATGCTGAAGTTTATTTATGTGCCCATTTTAAAGCACTATAGGTAGGTTTCTTTTTGATGGTGTGTTGAACTTTGAAAATACTTCAGCCATCTGAGATAGTGGCAGTGATGAATTTTGTACTTTTGTTTGTCTTCAATACACTTCAATAACCTTGTATCTGCATAAAGTTAAAATTATAATGCTAATTATTCGTTGACCAATGTTTACTTTGTAGTATATACTAATATTAAACGCAAGACTTCCAAGTAAGACAGAGTTGTTTATATTTTTTGCTAGTGCGATTAACAAATAACTTTTGATTTCATTGTACATGTGCCTCATTCAATCAGATTCACAAATCACAATGTGTAAAGTGNTATATTTTTTGCTAGTACGATTAACAAATAACTTTTGATTTCATTGTACATGTGCCTCATTCAATCAGATTCACAAATCACAATGTGTAAAGTGGAGGGAAGGTGAAGATCATGAACACATTACACATAACATGCATCTTTTTACACTTTCACATGTACCTGATGGTCATTTCAGGTGCCATATTATGATGCATCATGTAAAAAAGTAAACTTTGTGTATTCAATCAAAATCTCACAAAATATATGGTTGTGTTTCAGACTGGAAACTTTTGAAGTTAAAGTTGTACATGTGTATATATTGTTTCTGATTATAACTCTCGTGCTTCTAAGAAAATATTTTGGAATTTTGGTGTTTGTGATTTCTTCAAACTCTGAAAACAGCTCAATTATCATAACCTCCAGAATGAAATATACCTGGGGAATTAATGATTGTTATTTGTATGTGCACAATAATTTTGAGAGGGATAAGGAAAATTTGAATTTATTAGATAATTTGTATTGTACTTGCAATTTGATGATAAACTTTGCTACTTTGGTTAATAATTTCTGCGACCAAACAGTTATTACATATTTACCATCAAAAGTTTATTTACTGTGCATTTGTTGAGTAAAAGTGGCAACACCTTCAAAAATATTTTCAGTGCATTGAATTACCTGAGCTGTAGTAATTAATTTAAATAATATAAATGAATAAACAAACTTTCCAGTTGGTTGATACATCACAGTATATTTTGATTGAAATTTACAGATTTACGAAATAAAATGGTACCAGCAAACAACATTTATATAAAAAAAAGAATGATAACAAAAAAAAGAGTATTAATTGGTGATAAAAGGGATTAAAAGGGAATTAAAAAGGGGCCCCCTTAACAAAAATGTGTAATTTCATTCCAATTCAGAACAAAAGCATCATTGCAAAATTTGCATAACATGGTTAAAGAAACTTGAATTCATTATTATAAAAGTCATTTAGAATTTCCACCTCATATAATTGGTGATGTATAGTTAGGAAGATATGTTGAAGTTGAAATTAATATGTAAAAGTTTGTAAGTGTTAAACTAATGACAGTGTTGAAAAATGCCAAACTAGCCAAAATGAGTGGAAGGCCAGAATTTAAATTCCAGCTGGTTCATAATGAAAAGCAAACAGCTATCTGCCAATCTGACCCAACCCTGAGCCTCAGAAAATATTCCTGAAAAAATTAAATTAGTAACCTTTACCATGAATCTAGGAAATGAAAACTTCTCTCATAGCTCTACTTACTCAAAGAGATAGAGCAAGAATACACTAATGCAGCAACATGTTTAAATCTTACACTTTCACTATATCACTAACTCTCTGCGAAGTAGCTAAACTACACAATAAATTGAAAATAATACAGAGATCTGCCATCCTGTAGTTGGTAAAGTTCTTCAAAACATGCTATGTAATTTTCATGTTTTGCTAGTGCTGTAGCTGAAGGTTGAATGGCGACGATCATGTGTATTAATGGTGCTTGGTAACATGTCACTACACTTAAAAAATAACCATCAGATGCTGTGGAATGCAGAAACACCAGTCCCAAAGCATTTTTAATGTGAAATCACGCAGGCCAATATGACACAAAGTCACATGTGCGTGAAGGGATAATGTACAGCGTACAGCATCTGGGAAGCAACACTACAAAAGAATGGGTAGGTTTTGACTAACATCCGGTAGAAAATTACACTACTGCTCTGGTGAAGTGCACTTAGAGGCGAGCTGGACAGCTAGATCTTGAACAACCATTACTTGTATAGAGAATTTAGCTGTGGTCCTAGGCACAAGTTTAAATTAACCTGTAACTGCCGTTCCAATAGCTGGGCTCATTGGTATTGAATCGGAGCTGCAGGACCCGAGCGACTGCCCAGCTAAAACCAGTTTCTTACTCCCACTAGTCGGGTGATTGCATCAGCCTCTCGACCGGCACAAGACCAGTTTTTTTTTTTCCAGCTGTAAATGAAATCCAATAAATTAATATATTTGTAATATCAAATATTTTTACCTGAATAAAAATATTATCCTCAAAATTAATAAACATTGGTATTATAAAATTATTAAAATCNAAATATTATCCTCAAAATTAATAAACATTGGTATTATAAAATTATTAAAATCATATTTAAGTATTGGGAAAATTACCAGTTCAGACTCCCCCCCTGAAAGTTTATTATAGGGTATTCCTCTTCACACTTAACAATTGAACAAAATCAGTAACTTAAAAAACTGATCAAACAGAAGTACGTACTATAACACAATAATCATATTAGCAAGCAAGTACAAACATTAAATAAACATGAGAACAATACAACACTGATGATCATCACTTGTTCAAATAAACTTAATTTAGTAAATGTACATATATAACACTATACATGCTTTAAATTAATATGGGGTACACCTTAAACTGAGAAACATGATTATGATGAGTGCACTCTTAAATTTAACTTTACAACATAGTACCTAGGATATTTAAAGAATAAAAGAGCTTGGCTCCTGAACAATGGTGTAATTACCAATGTGAATGAACTATTTTGCTTTGCTGCAGTAGAAAAAAATTTTGCATGACATTGTCAAAAAGGAGAAAATGGCAAAATAGATGATCAGTTAACATGACCACCATGGTAACTGCGCATAAGCAAACAACATGGGCAAACTAATGTAATTGAGGTTAGGGGAATTTTTCTTTAACTGGGAGATGTGGGCCCAAGCCACAAACTGCCTGTTAACAGAATCACAAAGTACAGTAGAACCTCGATTAACCGTCACCCTCGGGACCGGGACCATGACGGATAACCGAATAGACGGATAACAGAAATAATAATAGCGCCGCTACAACTTAGCACCTAGACATTGTTTGGCGTGGCAACATCGCAATTCACTGCCTTGCATGTTATAACGGCGCCATTGTAAGTCCTAATTGTGATGATTGCTGCGCAGTACTTAATGTGAAATGATTTTAAAAGAGAAAAAACAAAACCACGCCAGTTCAAGTGAAAAATACTTTATTAAAATATTTTATTAAGAAAACAATGAAATATCAACTATACATGTACGTACTGTACTCTAAAAACTTACGTTACCGGTACAGTATTTAGTTTTTAAAATAATCCGTCATTTTCTTTTGTTTCTTTCCCCGTCGAGCTTTTTGGGCGGCCATGTTTCTGATTTTTCTGAGAAGAAGCACCTGGGTCCCGGTAGCCTCCTCTTGACGCTCGAACCAGTCAATGCACTGTGTTAACATCGATTCCGCTTCTGAATGGGTGATTCCTGGGTTGTTATCAAGCGCCGGTTCAGCTTCTTCCACGTCTTCATGATCACCACCGTCATCAAGTTGCAAAACATTGGAAACAATTTCATCATCACTCAAGATTTGAAAGCCTCCATCCTGATTGTCACTGTTTAACCAGTCTGTCACTTCTTGAGTTGATAAAGTTTCATCTATCAGTCCGTTGTTACAAAGCTGCACTATTTCGTCAACACTGACAGGCTCATGTTCTGCAGATTCCTCAGTAGAAGGTTCAGGCCATAATTTATTCCAAGCGTTCTTCAGGTTTGTTGCCGTGAGATCTGACCACGCGTTGGCAACATTAAAAATTGCATCCTTGATGTTGTATGTTCTCCAAAACTCCTTAACCGTTGTAGCGTCGTCAGAAGACAGCAAACTTTCAATAAAAGCCTTCCTGTAGCGTCGCTTCATGTTCTCAATCACACCCTGGTCCATGGGCTGAATGAGAGGTGTTGTGTTTGCAGGAAGAAAGAAACACTTTATTTTACCGTCATCACTTTGAAGTTCATTGTAAGGGTGGGAAGGGGCGTTGTCCATGAGCAACAATGCTTCCTGTGGTAATTTCTTCTCTGCAAGATGAGCTCTTACTTGGGGAACAAACACTTTGTGAAACCAGTCGAAAAAAATCGTTTGGTCCATCCAAGCGTTTTTTTGAGCATAGTAATTTACTGGTAAAGCGTTCAAATTCAAATTTTTAAATGCACGGGGTTTTTTAGATTTTCCTATCACTGCTAAGGGTAATCTATGATTGCCTGTGGCATTTGCACACACCATTGCAGTGATTCGATCTTTTTGGATCTTAAAACCTGGAGCAGATTTTTCTGAGAATGAAGCCAGTGTCTTTTGTGGCAGAGCTTTCCAGTTAAGTCCAGTTTCGTCACAATTATACACTTGTTCCCTACTGAGATTAAGATCGTACATTTTTGCAGTAAATTCTGCTCTAAAGCCCTCTACAACAGCACTGTCTGAGCTAAGTTTTTCGCCGGTAATGTCCAGTTGTCGAATGCCGTGACGAAACTTAAACTTTTCAAGCCATCCCATGCTGGCTTTGAAGGTTGGGTCGCCATCTAGTTTTTTGTTCATGTCCATCGCCTTCGTCACTATAATGGGTCCAGAAAGGGGTATCCCTTGGCTTCGGGCTTGAACGAACCACTGATAAACAGCACTATCGAGTTGTTCAAATTTTGCTGGTCTCATTGTTTTTCTAGTCTTGACATCTCCATCTGTGTTTTGCATTTTTGATACGTGTTCCTCAATTTTATCTGCATCACGTTTTAAATCATTTACGGTTGTTCTTGCAACACCATAAATCTGAGCCAGACTTGTAGCTGTTTCACCTTTCTTCAATCGTTTAATAATTTCTAGTTTTTTGTCGAGTCCCAAAACCACACGTTTCCGTTTCTCAGCCATAACAGAAGAGCAACCCACACTACGTATAAACAGCACTGTCAACAATAAACGGTAAAGCACGAACACTAGTAGGCACTGCACTCGAAATCGGCAAAAACTTCGGTTCACTGTAGTAAGCCACGCACCGTACTGAACTGAAACAGTAGCAGTGGAATGCAGAAGACAGTGTAAGGGGGGGTGGGCGCGCAAAGCCAAGGTCACTGCCCTTGCCGCCAATGACTCACGCACAGTGCAGGTGTGCAGTACAGTTGTCACTACTCATCATAGAGCCTCGACAGACGATCCGGCTCGGCGCTGACGCGGAAACATACAATTTTTTTGCGCTAGCGGGGTGGCGGTTAATAGAGACTGACGGTTAAAAGGGTGACGGTTAATCGAGGTTCTACTGTACAGCTGTAACTGGCATATGAAACCTTGGTACTTGATAAGGACCTCTCCAATGAGAGGCAAGTTTAGCCATTTTCTTGTCAATGGCTTTATTAGCAATTTTCTTGTCAATGGCTTTATTAGCCATTTTCTTGTCAATTGCTATATTAGTCATTTTCTTGTAAATTGCTATATTAACCATTTTCTTGTCAATGGCTTTACTCATTTTACAAATTTAAAGCAATGCATAAAACATTTTAGTATTACCGAATTCACAGTTTTATTCCATGTTATTGAATGCTGCAAGATATTAATCAGCGAGGGGCCCTATGTTTTCTCTTCACTACAAACAAATTATGACAGGTAGGTGTAGTATAGCTACTTTTTCTGAACAGCTGTCTTTAACTTTCCTTAACAGCTGCATTATTAAAAATTAAATTCCATTTTGGAAGACAATACACGCACTGAGTTAATTATGTCAGCAGACAAAATTGCAGAAATAAAAACAAAACCATGAAAAGCAAAGATAACACAACCCTATCCCTATTGCAATTGGCCAGCAAGATCTTGTGGTACTGAGCTACATATCACTATAAGCTTGACAATGGCAAGCGTTTCTTTCCATGAACATAAATGTGAAATGATCGTAATAGGGCGTCTTAATCCCGGCTTTAGTTAACAGTTTCTCATAATTAATGTTACATCACTAACATTCAGTTATATTTGCATTTTTTCCTCATTAATTTTTACATTTATAGGAAAAGTTCTCTAGGTTTTAAAAACTTTAATACATGAATGATTAAAATAAGAATGTTAGACATTTATGAGCACATACTATTGAGAATAGGGAAACCTAAACCAGTTTATCAAATGATGAGTGATGATAAAAATGTGTGTAAAATTGTACACACATTCTTGTCAGTAAAACTTTAACATTCCATAGTGCTTCTTTCTGTTGCCTAAATTTAAATTACTTCTTAATTTTTTTGTGCAACCCCAACAAATATTGCCTCTATTGACATAGTCATCATGCAAACTTAAGTTTAGCAAAATAAAAATTAAATTGTAACTTATTTGCTGGAATGAAACAAATTTATATAATTAGTTGAATTCTTTTTCAATATTTAACAATTGGTATAGAACTCATAGTTCTATTTTTTTTCTGTGAGTTACATAGCTGCTGCACTGGTAATTGTTAAGTTTAGGGGTTTTTCTGTAAAAAATAAAAATAATTCAAGCAAAATAATAGTATATTTCCACTCTACTAATGATGCAGAACACGAATATACTAGGGGCATTAACGTCGGACTAATTTTGTAATATAAGCCCGCCTAACCTAACAGAACCTAACCCCACGATGGCTGAATCACTATTTTACATTTTTAAACTAACCTAGGATTGTTGGGTTTTACACTAACCTAGAATAGTAGGGTTTTACACTAACCTAAGATGTTTGGGTTTTACACTAAACTACGAATGTAGGATTGTAGGGATTTAAAGGAACCGTAAAACACACCAAAAGAATGTAAATTGACTCACCTAGGTAGGGGGCTGGTATAATTTGTCTGACGTTAATAGACGTAAACAAACATATTCCGCAAGTTTTTTAAATATGTTCTACTTATTTTAACATTACGACCTCGTGAATATGAACAAGGTAAGCTGTGCAGAACCCATTAATGCAACTTTTGTTGGTCTAGGACGTTTCGTTCAGAAACGTAAACAAACTGGCTATACTGCTCATTTCGCAATTTTGTTAAATTTTTTAAAATATGTTTTACTTATTTTAAAGCTACGCCCCCTAGTATATTCGTGTTCTAGGTGATTAGTTGAGTTTAAGTATATCTTAATTTTGAAATTTTTTCGTATTTTTCAGAAAAGCCCCTTAACTTAATAATTACCGTTCCACTTTGTAAAATCATTCAGTGGAAAGTCACGTCAAATATTGAATTATTTAGTTTATTGGTAGAATAAAAGTAGTATAGAGTTAATAGCCCCAAAAGCAGTGCTTGTTAAATATAAATCTATAGAATTATATAATAATGGCCAGCAAATTAAGGTTTCATTGCTCACTGCTATTAAGTTTCGTGATGTAATACCAAAGAATAATTGTCAATATTGCAAAAACATATTTTTCTGTAGCGGTTACAATTCAGAACAAAAGCATCATTACAAAATCTTCATAACTTGGTTAAAGAAAATTGATTTCATTATTATAAAAGTATACGAGACTTTCTACCTCAGATAACTGGTGGCATGTATTTTGCATTCAGGGCTGCATTAAAAATTGTACTTATTTTACATTGCATATAAAAAATAAGCCTTGATTATCTTGCATATTCCTACTTTTCTTTGATTAGAATAATTAATTGGTGCTTGTTAATTCCAACCAAAACATCACAAACCAGTTTATTTTTAATAGTTACGCTTAAAAATCCATCTTTGTAAATATGCATATAGTACTGTTAAGCTAATCATTTGAGAAGATGCTAGGTAAAAACACACCCGTCATTAATTTTGGTTGAAACTAGCTGTAAAATTTCATAGTCTACCTTGCAAAGTGAGAAGAGTCTCTCAGGAACAGAAGTATATAAGGCAAAAGATAACAGACCATTTTTGAAAAAGGGATAAGGCTTATAGTGCAAGTAATTAAAATTATAAAATACCTTTTCTTACTGTTGAGTGTGTATATTACAGTTGAATGATTTTAAAAGTGTTGTGTGAGTTCTCATAATTGTCATTTCCACTGCATTTTTTATATTTAAGCATGTTCGTGGTTTGATGAAGAATAAAAAATGCCCTTTTAAGTACTGATATGCATATATTTTTTCACACAAGTCTTCCAGATTTTCATCAACCAGTATGTCTTCAGACATACCCAGGGTATTATAGTCAGGGTTCATTTGCATTAAAATTGTTGCCAAGTCTGATTTCTCAACTACACTTGGTTACTCACATGTCGGACATCAATTTTTGGTTTGTTGTCCAGTCAAGGCCTACACTGCAGAGGAGGGGAAGATGTGTTTCAAAATTGCAGCAGGATATGTCATAGTGCGCGAAAACCCTCTGTATCTCGAAAACCACCTGTTGTATCATAAAATGCTTTAAACAATAAATGTTCAGAATGAATTGAATATTTTTAGTTTATCCTAAAAATTCATAAGTCTTGTCATTTTTGAATTATAGAGGCCAGAATCAGTTTCTTGTTTTTTATGCTTGGTGTTGTTATCGAACCGATGTTATATCTTGAAAACTATTTGTTGTATAGAGTTTTTCTTCAAATAAAAAATGCTGAGAATTTAATGGGGAACACATTTTGTCTTTATCAAAAATTGTACGAGTCTCACCATTTTTGAGTTATAGAGGCCTTGATCTGTTGTGGTTTCTATTTGATGGTGTTTTGTTAAAGCTATTATTCCTTCAAAGAGTTTGTTGTTTTTGATATTTTCAATTAACAATAGTCATGTATGAATAAATAAATAGTTTATTGTTGTACCGTGTTGCTTAAAGAGTTTAAGCTAGTATATTATTTTAAAAAAAAGTCTATGGCAATAAATGTATGAAGGTAGCATAGACTAATAGATGTGTGCGTATTCTTGAGTGCTACACCATTATGAAACTACAAAATTAAAATTACAATATGTAAAAGTAAAAATACAAATTGGTTTCATTTTATGAGCACTTAAATCACCACAATTCTCCTGAATTGTTAGTCGCATCAGACTTTTGGGTTCTATTTTCACAGATGTCATCACAGTTGCACAAATCAGTGCAAGACATATCACCTATCCTTTTGCTGCTGCAAACCCTTGTTTTACATCCTGTTGAGCATGCACATTTCCATAAAGATAGAATGATGTCAGACGCTGGTGGAAATGTGCAGTACTGTGGCACAAAGGCACCTTCCTTCTCTATCCAAGAGAACTGTGTTGGATGTGGTACCACTGGTTGAGGTGTAGTGGACGTCTTCATCAGTATGGAATGGTAGTAGGCTCTTCTGTTATGTGCTATTAATGTTCCCATTGTGGGTGGAAGTTCTCTACCTCCTTTATTAAATTTGGCAAAAAGATACCACCTAACTTCTGGAATGTATTCTAAGTCACATTTGCGTGGTCTGTACAAATGATACATACCTTTACAGTTGTCTGTTTATATCTTCTGGTATTTCTATGTCAATTCCATACAAAGAAAATGCTTATAAAATATTTTGGTCACTTTCCATAAAAGCTTTGAACTGAGAAATCAGACCTTTCGTTGCAAAGCTGCCTGTGTTTTCACATCCTTTAAAATTGTACCAGCCAATTAAAGCTTTTGCTTGGTGTTTACCTAGGTGACAATAATTCTCTTGAATACGAAGTTTGTCCTTTCCTCTACTAAATGTTGTCAGAGGCAGGAGTGGGTATGATACAATAAGTAACACAAACATGTCTGTATCGAGAGTACACATCAAGAACTGTTTGTTGATCCTTTTGTGCAATATCTGCAACATGTAGAATAATCTGCCGATCAACTTCCTCCAGATTATGATGACCCTGCTGCATCTCTTGCATAGCTACCATGTTGTGCAAATGAGGGTTAGATACACATTTGCTGTTGAAGGCTATTAGAACATCTTTGTTTCTACACTTGTAATAATAAATCAGTTTCTCAGATAAGTATATAGTTAGCTGTGCTTTAGTTTTCACATACAGCAGGAACTTTTGAAGACTGGGAATTTTAGAACTATCTGTGACATGTTAGTAAACAGCATCATATTTACCAGCTCTTTTTTGATGAATTTTTTTCTTTCATAGAGCCTTCAAAGTAGTTGTCAAAAAGAACTCGGACATCATATTCATGTGCCAAAACAGATATCCTTTTAACAAATATTTCCACTAACTGAGAGGTACAAGTTACATCTCTTTCACTCTGTAAATTGTAGACAATACACATGGCATCAATTACCAAGAGCTTTTCTCATTGTGGTCCTCACATGAGTAAATAGATGTGGCAAGTTTTCAGGCAACTCTATTGGTGATATTTGTACACAAGTACATGCTTTTTAGATACCATATGCATTGACCCTTCACAGTTAAAATTTGATGGTGGACAAACATGGAACATATATTCACAAATTATATCCTTTGGAACTAAATCAGGGTGAGTCCTAGCTATCACAAGTTATCTCGCAATGAGGTTTTGTTCTTGTTTTAAATTGACTAATTCTCCTTTCACTTTAGTTTTCACTGCAGTTCCACATTCCTTTTAAATACAAATGCATATTGCATTTTTGTGGCTCCCACAACCCAACAACCCATAAACTCCTTTTTAGCCTACTTTCCGAAGGAAAGATAGACTTATACAATCACTCTAATGTCTGTCCCCTCTAATAACTTTTAAACCTGACAACAGAATTTCACTAAACGAGGTACACGTATAGTATTCAGTAAGGATATCAGACTTTTATAGTTTTCAATCATGCCGGATACTTATTTTCAAAATGGTGACAATGTTATTTGGGGCACTATGTTATATCTCGGGAACCATTTAACCTATTGAAACCAAAATTTGGTACAGTGACTTTGCATAATATAAACATAGAATTTAGAAAGTGATAATAGTATTGGTTTGCTATTTTGGAAGACACTGCAATGTTACGTTTACGTTATATCTCAGTAACTACATAACAGATTCCGCCCATAATTTGGTATGTAAGTAATACTATTGTAGGCCGTGTAAATATATGCAATTTAAATAAATGAGGCACTGATTTTCTAAAATGGCAGAAATATAAATATTTTAGTTTCATTTGCATTATCTATCATACCGTTTGACCAATTTTGACCAACCTTGTTATGCTGAAAGTATCTATTACAATCACCAAATGTGTATACCCAGAGCCCCTTTGTCCATAATTTTGACAGATAGTGCCACACTAATAAATCAAGTTTTATTATATCTCAGGGAAACAATAAACAGATTTCTTCCAAATTGCTCAAACAATTAATATTGTAATAGGCCACGTGAACTGAAATTTTTTGAGTGGGCCAGACACTTATTTTCAAAATGGTAGCAATTTAAATATTTTATTTTAGTGTTGTATACCTAAGAAACCAAGTAACCACTTTCAACTTTGCTTTGTATGCTGACAGTATATTTTACACAATCAAATTCAAATGTGTCTACACAGACACTCTTTTTGTCCATCATTTTGTAAGATCGTGCCACATGAATAAATTAAGTTTTTTCTTATCAGGAAACAATTAACCGATCCCTACCAAATTTGGCAGACAATTAGTACTATATTAAGCCATGTAAATGAACCTATTTTAAGAGACACACACTTATTTTCAATAAAGCAGCCATAGAAACATTTTAGCATAATATACTATAAGTATTTACAAAACAATGTAACCAACTTTGTTTGCTGGCAGTATTTATGCAAGCATCAAATAAGCTTATATATAAACTTATTTGTCAGCCTTTTTGGAAAATAGTACCACATGAAAAATTGAGCTTTTCTGTCCTATCTCGAGAAAATAATTGACTGATACCCACCAAATTCAGGTGACAAGTTATACTTTTGTATTTTTGTAGTCCATCTAAATTTATATGACTTAAGGAGGTAGTCACATTTTTTTCAAAATAACAGCTATATAAATATTTTAAGTATGTGTGACGAACATAGAATGTGCCAATATACAACCATTTTATTCTCCATTAATGAAGATAGCACCAAACAAGAAAACTAAGCTTTTATGTCATATGTCCAGGACTAAAGAACTGATTCCCACCGAACACTGCACACAAGTAGTGCTATAGTAGGCCATGTTTTAAATTTGTCTGTCTTTATTTATAGTATGGCTGCATTACATACCTCCACCATGATCTGGTGAGCTACTGTATTTTGCTCATCCTATTTGTCACAAGTGTCTTCAGCTGATGAAGCAAGGAGTAAATTCAAGAGAAAACAACTTCTGAGTCTGTGCAAGCATGGATGAGCCAACAACAGTGCACCACAGAGCTTCAAACAAGGCAAAGATTGAGACTTGACTGGCACAACCTTTGATTTACCAGCCAACAGATAGGTAGTGCTATCATCACTGTTCGTGATACACAAATAAATTACTTCTGCATGTCCAGTCTCCAAACTGTCACAGAAGCAGTGAGTTAGTGAGATGAACCAGTTGGGCCAGTAATTTTTCTGTGAACAGCAATGGATGAGAGAAGATGCAATTCACTGTTGAAACGACTCCACTTTTTCACAATATCTGCTGGTGGCTCGTTATCCCATTCAAAACTTTTTAATCAAAGAATATTAATTAGATATTTTGAAAACATAGCAAGAGGAGATAGCCTCCCTAGGGAATTGAAAATTCTTGCTACATCAGACAAGATATTCCTCTTCATGGCCCTTTTAAAATTTGTTTGGATCTTGTAAGAAAATATGTCATGACTGGGGTTCCATTGCAGTCCCAATACGATTATTACATTACCTTATTGGTCCAAGGATTGTGCCCCTACAAATTCATCACCATCTGCTGGGGCAGTCAGTCAAAGTGATCTTGATGGGTGCTTGCAAACTTTCTCAGTTCAACACACTCACCCCCCTCCCTCTGCAGAAAGTAAGTGAAGAGATTTGGGTGACTCTTAACAGCGAGGTCTTGAAAGTCGATGAGGGTGATTGAGGTGAGTATGGAGCTGCACCAGAATGAAAGGGCGGGGGAAACTGGAAATTGCAGAGAAAACTTGCCGACCAACGGCATCGTCCGGCACGATTTCCACATGCGAAAATCCAGTGACTTAGTCGGGGATTGAACCCATTTTGCCTTGGTGGGAGGCAAGCAGGCTAACCACTCAGCCACCGTGGCACCCACAGCAAGTAGCACAATCAATTCCTGTTGCAGGGCTAAGGCGAATTCTACAGAAGAAGGCCCTGTGACCACATCAACATAAACGTCTTACGTCAGTCTGGAGAACTTAGCAGCTGCAGGAAATCTGTCCTTTTCATCTTCTACTAATTGCTGAAAGGTTTGAATAGCTAAGTATGGGGATGAAGAAACCCCATTAGTCACTGTCTTTATACAATAGTCCTCCACTGGATTACTCTAATCAAAACACCAAACAATGTGCTGAAAATTCTGATAATTAGGACATACAACAATCTGGCAATACATTTGTTTGATATCAGCCATAAACACCACTTTATGCAGTCTTAACCTTCAGACTTATCTTGGCAATCACATTGCAAACTGGGTCCCGTTATCAGACACACCAGTTGAACTCGTGGATGAGGAATCGGATAAAGTAATTAATTGGTGGTTGAGCTTTCTGGCTTAATTGCACAATGGTGTGGAATGTATTACACTGGTGAGGAAGACAACTGTGATTCTTTAGTCCATATGCTTCATGGCTAAGTAATCCTGCATAAATTCACTATACATCTGTTTTAGTGGTGGGTTCCCATTAAAATGTTTTTCCAAATTAAAGAACTGGTTAAGTGCTTGTGGTCTTGATGACCCTAGCTCAGGCTCTGGGGAGCGAAATGGCAATGACACTAGATACCTTCCAGCCTCGTCTTGGTTATGAGTTTCCATGAACAAGCTCTCACAATTTAATCTCATCTGTAGGTTTATATTTTGTTGGATGGAATTCAACTTCCCAAAATCACCTCAAGTATTGTCCTCCAATGAAGGCAAGGTTAACAATTATACGCAAAATGTTGTTAAAGAAGATGGATGTTTTGGTGCTACCTGACTCATGAGAATCCACCTTAAAACTGAGTCGAGTGTCATGGGAGAGCCATCCATCTTACCTCCAGTTAAGAGTTAAGAAAACAAGCCTGCACCGATGAGTAGGTCTACAGGCTCAGGATTGTCAAAGTCTGAATCTCTGTAATTTTCAAGTGAGTAACAGAATGGCACACTTCCTGGCAAAATTTGACATTAGGCAAACTATTGGTTATGATTGGAAGTACAAACACATCCAGGATAAAATGCAAGTCAGGAGCATCACAAGGGGTAATCACAATATTTGTGATCAATTTGGCGACATTGACTCGAGTATTCGACAACCCATGAATTAAAAGGTGGGTCTGCCACCGGTCCAAACAAAGCCTCTGGATGCAACACTTTCTGATGCTCACTAGGCTGACTGTGTGCAAGAGCAGTAGAGCTATGTGTGGTGCTCCGGAGATGTCAATAACATGACCGAGTTCTATGGACAGAAATACCGTAGGTGCCAAAGTACAAATATCATGTGTAACGTTGACAGTACTCTCGGAGACTGGGATTAAAAATTTTCTTGCGATGCAATTTTTTTTGCTAGAAATTAATTAATTTTGTTACAGTTTTTGAAGAGTTTAGTAATTTTAAGAAGTTAAGTTTTATTCAGTTTTGTTCTTTTGAATGTTTGATAAAAGGGCAAGTTAAAGTGAAGTTACTTTTGGTTCAGTTTCTTATCTCTGCATGGTGCGTGCATGTGCATCAGATGTGCTGTGCTTTGAGCAAGAGGACAAAAGGGGGATGTGAAGGTTCTTTTGTTCTTGCAATGTGCATTTTGGGAGATCACACACATTCCAGGGTGGTTTTGCTAGGTAAGTGGAGCAGATTTAGCCTCTTTCCATCACCACCTTCCCGCTGTTGTTTTCGTGACTTCCATGGGAAGAATATTCTGGAAATGCAGTATTTTGTTGTGGTTGGGTAGGCATCCGAAGGGAGAGGTGGCAGGATAGAATTGTGTTTTATGAAGAGGAATGTTATAATTGGCTGTAGCAAGTTGAGTGGGGAGTGTCACTTATGAGAAAGTTCCACTTGGCATGGCTGGACACTGCATTGTTGGTGCATGACAGTGTGTGGCAGGTGCAGCTTGGAGGTAGCCACTGATTTTTTCAGCATAATTTAATCATCCAAAGATAATTTTTTTTTTTTTTTTTTTTTTTTTTACCTTTTTTTATTCTAAATTTTCATGTAGAAGTAATATGTAACTAGAGAGAGATTGGAGAGTTGGAAATAAGCTATGAAGGAGTAGGGTAGCCAGTAGCTGGCAGAGGTCAGTATGCCCTTAAAGTAAAATGTAAGTAGGAGTGGCTAGGGTTTTTAAAATTTATATTTCTGAAAACCTGTGGTGAAATAAGTCACTGTGTTTAACAATACCACAAATGTAGCGAGTTAATTAATTTTTCTCTTTGTAAATTGTTTTGATTTTGTTTTAAATTTTTACTATCTCGTACTTAACATACTTAATTTTCATTGTACTTCAGAAATAAATCCTTTTTGAGTAACAAATCTCATGATCAGTTATTTTTTAATATATTAATGTCATTTTGGGATAGATAAAGCTGTTGAGGTTTAAAGCCAGCTTAATACTGAAACCATTTTACTTTTTTTTATTGATTTGTTGACAAGTTCTGTAATTTTATAAAAGTTGGATCTATAAAAGTTGTTTATCAAGAATTTGAAGAGAGTTCTTTATTTATTGATGATTCATCCTGAGTATATCCTGGTACTCTAATAATTACAAATTAGTGAACCTGCAGGCTTTACAGTTCCAGGGATTGATTCCTGTAAAGATGGCGGAGCACACATCCTCCCAGCACGATAACCAATAGATGACATGGCTCCCACCAATATTTTTCATTGGTTATTTAGTTGGCAAGCCTCCATTTCACCACTATATTCCATTGGTAGTTTGGTCGCCAAGCCTCCACCCCATCACTATATTCCATTGGCTATTTAGTCACCCCCCCTCCCCCAACTACCCAACAACTCCCTTCAAACTTATCATAAGCATTGTCTCACC
>NQII01000472.1:311069-338108 GCA_002778355.1 Clitarchus hookeri
ACTACCACCTCAATCCACAATTCCATCAATCTGTTCAATCAATCTCTTGATCGTTCTCCCAATGTTTCCATCAATCATTTTTATCAGTATTTTAATCTTTCAATCAATCTACTAATCTTTCAACCCACAATCTTGAAAACAATCCTGAAAAACATTCTTCAGAAACATTCCTTAAAATACATATCTCAAACACATTCCTCATAAAACGTTAGTTCTTAAAAACATTCATTCCTGAAAACATTCATTTCTGAAAACATTAATTCTTGAAAAGATTTGGTCCTGAAAACCTTTTTTGCTCAAAACATTCCTCAGTTCATTTGTTAGTCAAATAGCACTCAACCAACTCTAAATGACCCAAGAAAGATATCACACTTCAGATTGAACCATAGTCCTCGTACACTTGCTCACATAAATTTGACCCAAAACAGACTTTTGCAACTAATTGTATACACCACCGAATTATAAGTCTTTAAGAAAAGCAGTAGGGACTGTATAATAAGAAATTAAACACAATACATGAATTTTTTGTCGTACTTATTTAATACATTTGATACATATGTCCTACTTATTTCATACATTTCTCAAATGTTTGCAAATCATGGGTAGTACCCAACAGTCTCATTTGATATAACCCCTGCCCTTAAGTTTATCAATGATTGAATTTATATATCCGTAATGTGCGAGAAATACCCACTTGTTGCAAACTATGAAATGTCTGAGTCCATTAACAAGTTCATTGGGGTCTTCAGGAAATATGTAGTCTGTGTTCGTATTGTCTTCTTCCATCTTCACACCATTTTCTTCAGCAAAGCTGGTGGGGAGATGTGTGATGGCATTGTGAAAATCGCCATTTTCTGCACCACCAAAACTGTCTTCATTTTTGTCTCCATCGCCCTTCTATTTTTCGGCAGAGGCATTGCCTGCTTCACTGCCAACACTGCCTCCGTTATCATCATCATCAACCTTCTCATTTTTAGCACAGTTATTACATAGATATCAAGTATCCTTTGCTTTGTAAGATGAGTCTTGTTGCCACCGTTAGTCTTTACATCTACTGGTACTACATTACTCGTTTGAAGTTCAACTAGTTCAAGTGCCAGTTTAGCTGGTGTATATTTTGCACAAACCGACTAGACAGTATGGCACTCTGATAGTCGCTTGTATAGTCTGTAGTCCCCTTGTCTTCTGTGAACACAATATGCATAGTATTTTATGTTTGAAGTTTAATGGCAGGAGCATAGTATTTTATGTTTGAAGTTTAATGGCAGGAGCGAATTTATGTTGATATGATGGTGTGATTGGACTGTGTCTATTTCCGAACACAAGACTAAATAAAGCGCACACACATGCACTTACGCGCGCACACACACAGAGAAAATTCAGCAAGACAAAAAACTAAAAGATCTTTTTACATCACCACAGACAGATAATTAGGAAAGGCTGTTCCCTTGTCAGTAGGTCAATAGAAAACAAAAATATATAATTAAAATAACAAAAGATGGTCGGCAATGGACACACTCCAATAACACCATCATAACAACATGCAGCGTATTAGCAGGAGGAGGTAGTGCCGTCAACACATGGTGTTTCTTAGTATGGGACGGAACACTGTACTTGTAACCTTGGTATATCTATTCAAGTTATCAATTCAAGGAAACTTCCTTCGACAGTTATTATAGCTAAAAATCACATGAGGTGGGTTCTTGAAACATTTACTCTTCTCATTTTGCATGTCATTGTAGTCGAATGCATAAACTTTGTCACAATATTGGCACTCTCTGTGATTCAACGATGAAGGCATTGGTCTAGACTCCATTTTCATCATGGTCAGTCTTTGCATGCACAGATAATCGCCAACACGAGGAGAGTGATCACTTCCAAATTTATGTTCACATCATGGTGCCAGAATGACAACTGGGCTACTTTTGAATTTCATTGTTCTTTACAATTGTGATTATTTTTACCAGTGTATTCCATATTGACTACATGGCAAAACAATCCCATAGGGATATTCACACTAATGCTAACATTACCTAATTGTTATTATCACAGAAAGTAAAAACAATCTCTGAAAATATTATAAGTATGTGACCCAAATTGCGAACCAAGGACACAATCAGGAAAAATGCCTTAAAGCATATAATAGTTGAGTTTACGCCATACTGACTGTGGCCCACAAAACAATACATGTTTGGTATGGTGTAGCAAGTCAGTTGGGCCAGAAGTCCAAAGCACTGCCTAATGGTGAAGTACAGGGTCGAGACCCGCACCCAATAAATAATATGTGCTTTGAAATATTAAAAAAAATTAAATAATAATTGCTACATCCCAAGTGCCATAACATGTTTCAAAGTGCATATCAAACCACAACACGAATCCTGTCGCAAGTCATCAATTAGAGGTATCTCCATAACTATGCTTGTCACATAACTGATGCTGTTTGACAAGCTATTGCCCAACAATGTCCTGGGCCGGATGCTGGAGGACAAGCCATTGACACTTTGCACTCGCTAGTTTGCACACAACCGTCGATGTTGTACCAACTGATGTTGCTCGAATTGGCACACACTCGCCTACATCTTCAATGCCGAGCAACATGTTTCCCTTTTGCAAAGCACATCGTGTAACTTTTTGTGAACAATTCATTTATTGCACGAATGTGTCCTCTCAAATAACATTTCTGGTACTGCTCTAGTAAAGAACCCAGCTTGTGCCCATTGAAGGCCCTCTGCCGTGCATTTCAAATGTTAAAAATATGAGAGAACCAAAGTACACTGTTCGCGCATGAAGGAATCCCACATAATTGGAAAACATGCAGGTATTGTCACCTATACATAACCACACACATTATTTAAATATGCTTTTAGGATATGTATATATAATACGTATACATGTATACATAAAAATGTAAAATTAGTTTTAAGTTTATTCTATATATAATTGTAGTTGTTATTTCTATTTTATACCTTAATATATTCATATGAGCCATGGTATCTGTGTTTTTCCCCCATTATCTTATAAACTTACGTGTAGAAGATCCAGGGTTCAATTCCTGTAAACATAGTGGAGCGCACATCCTCCCGGCATGACTACCAGCAGATGACTGACACCACCAATGTTTTTCATTGGTTTAGTCAGCAAGCCTCCACCCACCGCTGTATTACATCAGCTATTTAGTTGGCCCCTAGACATGCCAAGGTCTGAAAGTATGGTGTTCCTTCTACCGAGAAACAGCATGTGTTGATGCTGCTACCTCCTGCTAATACACTGCATACTATGTTCACAGAAGACAAGGGGACTATAAACTATACAAGCAACTATCCGTGCCATACTGTCTCGTTGGTTTGTGCGAGATATGCACTAGCTAAACTGGCATGTGAACTAGAACAACTTCAAAAGAATGATGTAGCACCAATTGCTGTAAAGACTAGTGTTGGCAACGAGACTTCTCCTACAAAGCAAAGGATACTCATTTGTGTTAACAAAGAAGCAGGTAATGACTGTGCTAAAAAGAGAAAGGTGATGAAGACGATAAAGGAATCAGTGTTGCCAGTGAACAGGTAATGCCTCTTCTGAAAAAGGAAAAATAGGAGGACAATGGATGCAACAGTGGTCAGTGTTGGTGGTGAAGACAATGGTTGAAAAAGTGGAGTGAAGAAGAAAATAACACAGACTACATATTTCCAGAATACCCCAAAGAACTTGTTAATATGCTCAGACAGTTGATTGCTTTGCAACAAGTTGGAGATTTCTAGCATATTATGGATATATCTTCACTCATTGGTGAACATAACGACAGGGGTTATATCAAATGAAACCATCAGGTACTAATTCATGATCTGTAAACATCTGAGAAATGCAAAGATCAAAAGTATTGTTACGCGCGCAGACCCTCGCATCAGGCGTGTGCGGTCAGGCACTTTGGGAGAGGGGCTGACCCACCTCGACCCTCCTCTCCCCCAGGCGGTCTGCTCCAGGCAGTCAGCAGCCAGGGGAATGATTGACAGCTGACCTGGCTGGCCTCACAGTCCCTCTTCCCCCCTGCTGGAGAAGCCGACGAGTTAGAGGATGCACAAGAATATTCTGGGAACTAGGACCCTCGGCACAATGCAGCATTTAGAGAAATTTCTGGGTGATGGCCTATGACCCTATAAATATTGTAGCAGTCCAAGGGTCGGCAGTCTTTTGGTAGAAGTCTTTTACTGAGTGTGGTAACCAGGCAAAGACTAGTGCGGCAAGGAACATTGGTAAAGAGGACAGACGATGACGGGATATTGCGAGATGAGGGCAACCGAGGTGTTTGTGGTGTGAAAGGATGAGAGGGCGTGAAACCAGACGAGTGAAGACTGCTGTGCATGAGGGTGCTCAGAGAACTAGAGAACATTGTGAACTGGCAGGATCTGGTCTGAACTGAGGTGGGACTGTATGAACATGTGATACTGACTTTATTGTAAATATTGGAACTCTCAAATATTGACATATAATTTATAAAGTAATTCGTTAGGTTTTAGTATACTATTATGACTGATTTTAGTTATTTAATTAAATTAATTTCTTTGAGGTAACTAACTGTAAATTGTACTGAATGGTTTTATTAATTGTAAATAGCAAGAGATATCAGTTTATTGTGAGATATTGAGACGAAAGTATTTTCTTTGTAATTATTTTTTAATAAATTAGAAAACTATAATTAACGCTTTTATTTAATTAAGACCTCCATCCCTTAACGAACTGGGTTCAGCCCACTGACCTGAAGAAAATTGTAACAGTATGAAATTAGTAGTACAATAATTTTGTGTACACATAGTATTGTGTGTTCAATTTATTACACAGTCCCTACTGGTTTCCTTAAAGACATATAATTAAGTGTTGTATACAGTCCATTGCAAGAGTCTGTAATGGGTCAAATATGTGGGAGCAAGTGCACGAGAACTATGGTTTAGTCTGAAGAGGTTCTTGGGTCATGTAAAGATGGCTGAGAGCTATTTGATGAACAAATAAACTGAGGAATGTTTTGAGCAATAAATTTTTGCAGAAATGAATGTTTTTGAGGAACGGTTTTTGAGAAATTGGATTTACTAAGAATTTGTTTTCTATGTAGTTGGTTTTGTGAAGAATTGTTTTTGTGAGTAATTGTTTTTGTGTGGAATTATTTTTGCGAGGAATGGTTTTTGCGAGAAATTGGTCTTTGTGTGAAATTGGTGTTACGAGGAATGTTTCATGAGGAATTGTTTTGAGATAAGGGACTGAAAGATTAAAAGACTGGTCAAAATAATTTATTCAAATATTGGAGATTGGTTGAGAGATTTACTAAAAAATATTGATGGAATGCTGGGTTAATGGCCATGAGGAGCACAGAAAATGAGACTATCACGCGTTGGCCTTATACTTTCTGAGTTTCAAGGGCCTAACCCTAATGGTTTGGGAATATTATCGATGGCAACATAGGCAGATTCAATGATGGTACCACCAAAGATGAAATCGGGATACTGGTGGCAGGCACTCTATTAAACAAATGCTTCATCTTTACATCTACTCTCCAGTAGCTCACTGGTCTGAACAGATACTCAAAATTTGAGCATATTTTATTATTTGGTGGGAAAATATATTTGTAATTACGAGCACACCTGGTAATACCCAGAAAAATTTGATGGAAGAGACAAACATGCAAAATAACGTACCAGACTTAATGCTGGAAACATCACGGATGAGAGCGTGATCTGTCAACCCTCGCATCAAATGAAAAACAGACGTGGCACAACTTTGGCTATATTATCTGCAGAGGATGAGATATCAGGTGACCAACAACTAATCATGAGTAAGCAATGTGACATAATCATTAATTAAATAATGCAGTCTAGTGGTGGTGGGGGTCAAGATTTAGTGGATAAATTGTGGGTTGGAAGGTGAGGGGGTTGGGTGTGACATAAAGCTAATGATTTGTTGGGGGATAGTTAGGGGGCTTGCCAACTAAGTCAATGAAAAACCTTTGGTGGGGGTCAGTTATCTGCTGGTGGTCATGCCGGGAGGATGTGTGCTCCACCATGTTTACAGGAATTAAACCCTGGGCCTTGTACATGTAAGTATTTGAAGAACGATTTATGTAATTTTTCAAAAGTTTTTATAATTTTTTTTTAGAATTGTACATTTTTATTAATTACTTTTTATTTTTGTTACTGTCTAAAATTTTTGGGTTAAAGTTAACCTGGGGTCAGGGTCAAGGTCACAGATATCTAAGAAAGTACTCAGGATTAGTGGTGTAATTTTTTACAGATTTTTTGGGGATTTTTTTGTGATTTTTCTTCATTTTTGAGTTTGAGGTCACCTAGGGTTTAAAGTCAAGGTCGTGGATATTCGACATGGTGGCCTGGTTCAATATGTATTTTCTCCTGATTTGACTACATTTTTATGAATTGTGATTTTTCGGATTCAAGGTCACTTAGGGTGAAGGTCAGGGGCACAGATATTCATGATGACAGTTGGGGTTTATTATATAATTTCTCCCCATATTTTAGCTATATTTTTGATAAGTTTTATGATTTTTTTATTTTTTATTTTAGTCATACCAAGATAATCACGTGTCAAGGTCACAGAAATCCAACATGACAGTTAGGGTCCATTATGTAAACAAATATTGTCGACAAGTTTTAAAACATGTTTTTAAATTTTTTGGAATTTTTTTAGTTTTAGGTCACCTAGACGTCAAGGTCATTGTTATAAGGTCAAGTCACCTACATCCAAGATGGCCACCATGTGACATCACAACATTACAGTTGGGTATCTTCGGCTCAGATCCCAGGTCCCCGATATACACAATAGAAAATACATTGGTTCCAATTTGGCCAAGATGTTCTAATTATAACTCATTGGCATTAACTTTATAAAATGGAACATTAAATGTTTAATCTTATTTTAGCAATAACATCTTCACAAAACTTTGTAATAGGATTTACTTTCTTAATTATACTTTTTAATCTTTGGTAATTATTTCCTGCTAATAGTCTAAATGAATTTATTTTAAATTTATTTGCTAAATATGCCAATTTAGCATTTTAAAAGTTTTTAAACCATAAAATATTAGATATTTTTTGTTATATATTTTTTTTAATGAAAACATTAGAAACAAATCTATTTTGATCTGATTTTATTTAATATTTTGTATCCTCTGTATATATATATATTTTGCAGTTATCTTTTATATCCTTCAATGTTCAGTCCCTTAAGATATTGAACATCTTTAGGTTAATTTTTCTCTTGTCACTTGCATCTCTCATATCTAAATTTTTAAAGCTTAGTAATTTATAAAAAAAAATTTGATTTTCTTTTATTTTTCAACACTTTTTAAAAAAATTATTTCTGATTATTATATGAGAACTTAACACTTAAAACATAAGCGATGATAAAGAAGAAATACACTGCCAGATAATAAAAATAATGCACACAGAAGGATGCAGTGGATATTACTTTAACTTTATAGGCACCATGCAATGAGACAAGTGGCGTGCCGCACGACAGAACGTGCAAATTTTTCGGTGTAGTGGTGTACAGGCACGTGGGTTAGCATTTTCAGTTCTCTAACGATCAAGCACGTAATGTTGGTGCAGTCATCTAGTGTATATATGTGATGATATTTCAGCTAATATTTTTTAATAGTGAGTAAATCATGATGTGTGTGTTGCGTCGTCGGCTGTAGTAACACAAAAAAGAAATAATCCAGTGTTAATATTGTATTCTTTCCCAAATAAAAATTATCAAAGGAAGCAGCGAGAGTTATGGATAGTGTCAGTTAATCATGTTGAGTAAGTAATCCACAACTCTACAATTTTCTGAAACTTTTTCATATAAAATTAAAACAATACAATTTTTTTTATGTTTCAGCGAAAATAAAAAACTTTGGAATCCTAGAAAAGACTCAGATATATATAGTTCCCATTTTATTGGTGGGAAAAATAGTACAATTGAAACAAGTCCAGCGTACATTCCTACAATCTTTCAGACAGTAGAACAAATTGAGAAAATCATTAAACAAAAATCTGAACATTTTGAACTATTTAACAAGTGAAGAAATGTGGATCAGTGTTCATTCAAAGAAATTCCGCAGGTAAGCACATCAGAATAAAATGTAAAAAAATTTGGGCACTCAAGTTTGATTTGAGATTGAGCAAAGTTGAGATGATAAATTCATATTCACATCATGCTTTCACAAAAATAACGCTGTGGACACTCAGTGCGATTCACAAGACCATGTTTTTCACTCTAAACTCCATTCACACACAGATGGGTGTTGTGGTCCCTTGGAACCAGAAGACATTTGTAAAGGTTTCCATGAATTTTCTTAAGTAAAAGAACATTAACTATGTGAACTAACAAACATGTTTCTTGAAATATTTTTAATTTTGTTGAATCTCATTAGGCCAAAACTGTCTGTATTTTTGTCGCGAGAAGATGTCTTACTTTTGTTCTTAATTTTAATGAAGTTAAAACTAGAACTATCGTTCTCAGCCCATGCTGTTTTGTTTTACATAAACAGGATAACAACATCTCTGCTTTTTTTTAATTTCTCCATATTTTGGCTGACAAAACTAGAAATTGTATATTTTGGCCGAACAAGCAGATAGTAAAAAGTACACTTCCGCCAAGTTTTAGAATTAAATATCCAAATGTTAGAGTTATTATTGATTGCACTGAAATAAAAACTGAGCAGCCTGATACTTAACAAAACAGGGTTTTCATATATTAAAATTATAAAGGATGCTACACATGTCAATTTTTAGTTGGACTTACGCCAAATGGATATATCTGCTTCAAGTCCCACTATTATGGTGGTAGACGTAGTAACTCACATTTTAAATATTTTAGAAGTAGGAGAAGAAGTATTGGCTGACAAAGTTTCCCTGGAATCAAAACAACAATGGAAAACAAAAATGTGATATTAATTACACCTTCACTTTTAAAAAACCGAAGATTTTCTGAGAAGGAAATTTCTGATACATACTCTGTTGCTAATGTCAGAATACATGTAGAACAGTGTATTCAGAGAGTTAAAGTATTCAACAATTTACATAAGCTTCCTACTGAGCTTCCACCCCATGTTGATGACATTGTACATATCTGCTGTGTTCTGGCCAACTTTCTACCACCTATTTTTAAATAATTGTTCAGCACTTCATTTCAATTCAAACCAGAGAAAAATATTTTAGTTATCGATATTGTACTGATTTTAATAGGTTGCATAGTTTCCTTTATAAAATAATGATGATCTAACATACGTTATGCTCAATGTTCATTGTTGTACATGTAATTATTTCAATTTTATGTAATCACTCAATAATTTAGTTTTGATTACAAATATATTGACATTAACTCACATTCTTTTTTTTTTCTCTTAAAAATACAGTTGTCTCGTATTTTAGCAATTTCATTCCATATAACCAGGGAAATATAATGTTTAGACTTTAAAACAAACTGGTACATTTGTAAGATATTGTCTAAGCAAAATCTGATGCACACAGTACAAAAGATTATAATACCAATTTAGGCAAAGAAATGCTGGAACTAAAATTTCTTCATATTTGGAATATCACTGTCAATGAAATTTTGGTCGCATTGTACTTCACTGGACGTTGTGTATAATAAAGAGAACGTCTTCAACACAGGATTATTATCTTCTACACTCAAATAAGGAACATTAGGAAAACCTAAATCATCAACCACAGGTTTATCAGAACAGGTTATTGGGTACTTTAAATCCAATACTTTTGTCAACTTTCCATTTTCTAAAACCAATCCATCAGGACTTCAGCAGAGTCATGGAAATTTATGGTGGATTACCAAACCTGTGAAAATTACTTCGCTGTTTCTGTTTTCAGAATAAAACTGAACTACCTTCCTCTCATTTTTTTTCCCCATACTCCAGGTTTCTATGACTTATGGAAATTTGCTTCAGAAAAAAAGTCACTTAGCTTTGCAGCATTCTTTGTTTTAAGTATTCGATGAGCTCTTACAGATGCAGAAATGTGAGGATTGCACAACTGGAACCAAAGTGTACTGTTAGCTTGTGACAGAGTTTCTGTGCAAAACTGAATGAATTGTTTTGGCGACACCGCAACATGCTTTTCAGAATATTCGCGCATTTGAATTCTGTTCAGTGCCATTTCTGAATTTTGTAATATAATGTGCCTGATTTCCTATTATTGTACATACTATGTTTTTTTCTCTTTACTTATATTACAGACTATAAATGATTTCAGCCAATACATACCCTGAAAAATATTCAGCTTCGGTTTTCTGTTGTTCCACTAACACTAATGAAAATGGGCATTTAATATCCCGAAACAAACATGACTCGAGCTGCTACGGTGGATAACACACTTTTCGACGTTTAGCAGGGAACAGTTCAGCAATAATTTTTACTTTGCAATATTGTTCCTTCCCTTAAAAGGAATCAGTAACAGTTTATAAATTTATTTTTATTGGTATTATTACATTCTAAAACCAAATCAAAGAAACATCACTGAATCACAGTGTATTCTGACTACACGAATCTGTGAAAATGGCTCCAACGAGAATCTGTGTAAAAGGACAGATCGTGTAAGGCATAAAATACACTGGTTTATAAAGGGGAAAATACACTTTAATAGCATTTTTACAGTATGATGTTAATATTTTATGTGTGGGGAAAGTGTCTTTACAAATGCAATGAAAGTAATAAATGCACAGCCACTTAAAAAAAATTTTAGGTACCCCGCCAGTATTCAAACAAACGCCAGTCGAGTTGCAAGTCGGGCACCTCATCTACTACCTTACAGGAACTTGTTTGAGCAAAAGTATTCATATTAAGTATGTAAAGGTAGCCACCATCATCAAATTAACACAAAATAAGACTTTTTTTGTTGCAAAATTAAAGTAAAACTCATAGTGGTAGCAGAAACAACACACACACTAATTAATTTCTTTAAATATTTGTTAAAAATTCTGTGTGCAAAATTACAACCATCCACCATTATGTTCACATGCACATTGCCACTCAAATTCATCACCTAATAACCGTGGATCGGGCAAAATGTAACAAAATGATGGTTATTAAAATAGAATCTATAAAGAAATATTTTAAAGTTTTCATTTATTTTTAATAAGTTTCTCGTTCATTGGATTTATGAAGACAAGTACATATTTTCAATAAAGTTGTTTAACTGAAGCGCAAGTCAAAACTAAAGTCGCAAATAAATTGGTGGTTGAAGTAGCTAATATATCAGTTGAATATAAAACTGATTAAATTTGTGCTGGAATTCGGGCTCATTTTAGCTGATTCCCAAATTATATAACCTGATTGTAACTGTTCCATCAGTCATACGCCATTCAGTTATTGAAATGAATTAATTCTCAGTGGTTCAGGTGTGCTAGTAACAGTAGTTGTAATCTTTAAATTCTTACCTGCTGCTCTGACACTTGGTTTTCCCAATGTTTGCAGTTCGTTAATTTTACATGTCTCACTAATTGTGTTGCAGAAATATATTACATCGCATACGTGCTTACACATGCCTGAGGCTCCAGCGGGACAGTGTCACACTATTTTTATAGAGTTTATTTTATTGTCAAGCTGTAAAAGAAATACATACGTATAATACAAAGAAAATAATTAAACTACGTAATTAAATTTTAGTTTCTGTGCCTCCACTGTGACTTTCTACATTGGCGAATTCATTGAAGTTTGTCAAATAAAGAATCCACTTACGATACTGCAAAAACGTTTTTTGCATCCCTGCATATTTATCACATGATTACTCTTTACTAATTTTATCCCTTTGTCCAACAAATCCTTCCTTTCAGTTTCAAATTATATAAACTCATTTCCACACTTACCAATGATATCTGGATCAGATTTGAACATTTTGAACTCTGCTAAAATGCATCACGTATGGCCGCGCGCTTGCCAGATACACTGCATAACTTACAGTGTGGCAGCTAGAGCGCTCTCAGTTCTGGCATGTGCATGGTGCCTATAGAGGTAGTGATATAGATGAGTAATACACATGATCACAAAAACAGAGCATCAGGACAATTAGACGTGTATCTGTGGTATGCTGCCCAGTCATTGTCAAAAGTCTGTCACTCCCCCTCACACTGCAATACATGCTGCAACACAGTTTGACATTTAGTCCAGCAGATGCAGGATGTTGTGCTTAGGCAGATGGGCCCACAATTGTAGGACTGTGTGTTTCTAATCCTGGATACTGTGGCACAGCGGTAGCTGGTGTTTCAACTGGTCCCACATATGCTCGATTGGGAACATGTCAGGGAGCAGACAGGCCATGGTAGTGTTTAGACATAATGGAGGTAGTCTTGGGCGACCCTGTGCTGTGTGCGGTCATGCATTATCCTGCTGGAATATTGCACCTGGAGCCCAGGCCAGAAATGGGAGTAGTTGGGGACGTAGGATCTCATCCACTTATCAATTGTAACACTACAAGAGTGGATCGGCTATCGTAGACTATGGCTCCTCAGAGTATATAGCCTACCATAAGGAAGTGTGCTGCTCAATAGCAAGGTTAGGATTGTGGTGTTCACCAGGGCCCCCCCACACGTGATGATTATCTGTTCCCATAACAATGCAGCACTCATCATTAAACACCACACATCACCAGCCTTTGGCATTCCACATCACTCTGGCCTGAAACCACAGCAAACAGAGCCACTGCTGTAGCAGAGTTAATGGCAGTACACGTAACTGGTGCTGGGATCGCAGATAATCCTCTACAAGGCATCTGGAAGTTGTTTGTGGGCGCACACAGGAGCCCCAACTCTGCCCAGTATTGTTGACCAGGATCGCCATGGGATCCCTCCGCATCTGGCGCACAATCCATCAATCCTCTCGACTGGTAGTGAACCTCATCCGTCCTGTGCCTTCTTGTATCCACTGCTCCCAACAGTATTGTACAGTTTGGTTTGAATGATCCACATGGTGGACTAGAAGATGATACGAGCATCCTGTGGTTTTCAGCCCAGTATGTCAATTGCATAAAGTAATGTCTTTGGGATCTTCTCAGCATTCTTCTTCACTCTGTATGGTTGCTTGGTATCGTGTGGTATTTCTCGTGTTAATGCGGCTTCGACTACATGCCAGTGTCTACAACCGCTGGTTGGTGGTTGCTGCGCCATTACCGGGTGTGCGGTCAAATGCAAACACACAAACATTGAAAAATGTACATACCCCATACTCTTGCTATATACATCATTTTGTGGTTGTCGCGTGGTTTCTCTACTGTTTCAAGTGTTGGTGTTTGCTGGATTTTCCCCTACACTTGATTTTTTGTATTTGGTCTTATATATTTTTTATTTAAATAAGTTCAATAACTAAATTTATTTTTGGAAACTAAATGAACTTTTAGATAAACAGGAAATATAAAGTGTCAAATGTTCAAACTCTTAATAGTTATGTGTTTTGGACAATTATTTAAAAATCTATCTACATATCTAAAGCTTCTGAATGAAAAATCTTTTGGGACAAAAATTATTAAAAAATTATAGTAGCATATGTGATATTAAATTTTCTTAGTTATACAGTTATTAAAAATAATTTTATATTAACTTTATTTTGTTTTTGCTTTTGTTTTTTATTAAAATATGATTTTTTTTTATTGTATTGGCTTTAAAGTAAAAAAAAAATTTTATGCTTTTGTTTTCCTTTTATCTTTTCTTGAGTTGTTAGGTAAAAATATGGTTTTTGGGATATCTAGATTTTAGATNATTGTATTGGCTTTAAAGTAAAAAAAAAATTGTATGCTTTTGTTTTCCTTTTATCTTTTCTTGAGTTGTTAGGTAAAAATATGGTTTTTGGGATATCTAGATTTTAGATATTTTGTGCATAATATTGTCTAAAAAGCGTGGTTTAATTCTGTAAAAGTTATACAAAAAGTGGGTTTGAAAATTTGGGATCTGTGGTACAGCTCTCTATCATATATACTTAAGGCTACCCATGAATTCATTTTAGGGGAGCACAAGTCTGTTCAGTTCCTTTGGTACATCAGTTGTGGTGCCTACAGTGGCTATTTTTAATAAATATTTTTCTCTTCAAAATTTGCCATGCAAGCGGTATGCACTTCCAGGTTGACCTCTATTGACGCATTTGTATCCATTTCTACTGTAATGTAGTCTGCTTCAAAATTTTTTACAAAACTTTGGTTGGTCACAAGTGGTTGCAACAAACAAATAGCATTTTTATAGGTCGTTAGCGACTATTTGTGGGAGATCATAGGCACATTTATGATGACCCTTGGCCAGGCGAAGATGCAAAAGCACAAGATTGTAACTCTACAATTTTGAGAGAACAGTGACTGCAGACAAGGAAAAACAAAGAAGATGAACAAAGCATGATGAAACAACTGCTAGCCGGTACAGAAAAACACTACCGTCCTATCTCACCAACACAAAGGCACTCATTGGTGTACAAGAAAAACACAAATACAAACATGGGAAACATACTAGCCTGTACACAGTACACCATGCCAGGCAATCTCAGACAAAAAACACATGAGTAAAATGCTAACCACGTGCAACTCCAGTGATAATACAAAATGCTATATGGATGATACACAAAAACCAGCCAGGCCACATGCACCAAACTGCTGAATGAAGGGAACGATGAATAAGAATTTGTTGTTCACATGAAATGATGAAGAATAAGAATCCCTTGTTTTACAGTCTGCTGAATCACAGATGTAGGTTAGGGCTTGAATGTTGGAACAAATAAATTCAAATTTTTAACACATGCATGTACACACATGTCACACACACAAGTCACCAGTCACAAGTTTGTGCACTTTTGACTGGCAACATTATCAAGTGTTTACAACTAGCAAAAAAATAATTATTGGCAAAAATGCTTGCACAAATCTTGCCCGTAGGACCAAAGAAAAAATAATTTTGGTATAACAATGCAATGGCAAACAAAATCTACAAAAATTGAGTAAAATTAAATTTCTGTAAAGTGATATAAAAATGAGACACAAGATATATTCTTACCTATGATAAGGCTTGACAACACCATCTGGACACTGATGAAGAAACTGGCTGGCTAACCTTGGCAGGCAGAAGTTCGCTTCTTTTATACGCAGGGTCGCCAACAATCCAGTAACCATTTCAGAAGTTCTCATCCACAGTACATTATTTACACAATATACACAATCCAAGCAAACTACGTGATATGATTTAAATGCAACATTGAAACATTATTAATCATAGGTGTGTCCAAGTGATTCAATATAGAGGTCAGAATTCCTCTCCACATTACTGAAAATGTGAAACAATAAATTAAATAAAAGTTATTTATCCCTCTAATGATATCATAGTAATATTACATTATCATCATATAAGTAATTTATTGTGATTGCATACTTTATTACATTAAGAGTTTACAGATTTTTTAAATTGACTCCTTCCTGTAATCTCTCCTCTAAGAGCTTCTTAGTTATACTACTATTATGGGCTCCCAGTCATGAAGAAGTACTTTGTTTCCCTCACAATGAATACATGTTGACCTTTAAACAAATCTGTTTGGCAGATTAGTCCTTTAATACCACACTGCATACATAATATTTACTTGTCAAAGTTTTTTTTATATTTAAATGCAAAAGTATTTTTATTTTGATTTATTATTTTTAAAATTTATAGACTTGGATATGCAAAACTCTATATGAATCAAGAGGTGGGCCTATTTGTTAAATATATTTTGCATTTTTCCCGAAAACCATATTTCTAATATGTTAATGTCATTACTGAAATTAATTTTATGGAAAGATGCTAAGTGGCATAATCATTGTCATTTAGCCATTACTGTATAGTAACTTTAAAAATTAATCATTATTTATTCTCATGATTATTTTATATTAGGCCCTTTTTAGTGTTTCTCAATGTTTTAGTAATATGATATGTGAATAAAGAGAGAATGTTATAACTGTTAGAAATCATGGCTTCTTTCCTCTGGAACATCAGACCAATTGAATGATGAAGCTTTCTAGTTTTTGTTAAAAGTAAGCATATACATGGAATTTTATTAAAACGTTTATGAAAGTTTTAGATTCGTGCTTTCTAAGTCAGGACATTGATAAAACAAAACTGTAGTTTTAAGGCTTAAAGAAGTCTTGTGCATGGCAATATGTGAAAGAGATAAGGAGATATGCCAAACACAAATTTTGTACATAGGGCTGTTTGGTATATCAGCTAGAAAAGTATTTAGAGGAGGGAGGGTGGGAAAAGGGGTGATAAAAAGGGTATCAATGTGAAGTGTTAAATTTGTGGAATGTGTGTGCATAATATGAAACCTACTTCAGTGTACGGTGAATGATAGGCAGTTAAGCGTAATAAACCACTTTGAATGTATAGATAAAAAATGAAACTAACATTGTTAAGTCAGATACTAAAAACTATTTCAGGTTTTTTTCAAGAGGTGTTTCTGCACCAGATTTCAAACTTGCTGCTTGAATGGTTCAGAAATGGTATCAAGACCATAATATAAAACCATACCATCCCATCACAGTATTTCTTTTTAGATGTTGGGAATAGGGATGACCAAGGAAGGTTGAAGGAAAGGACAGTGTAACAATTTTATTAAGTCTCTAAATACTTCTGTTCATGACTGATGGATTATAGCAAAGTAATGATTTATTCAAAGTCAAATAAAATTATAGGTTGCAGTTTCCAAAACATTTTTCACGAAAGTGTTTTGATTGTTTAAGTAATTGAAAATTTTGCAAAGCAGTGTAGGGTTAGCAACTTATAATGAACTAAACAATTTTGATAAATGCAGAGTACCATATTTCATAACAATTGCCAACAAAGTTTTTACCAATTATTGTTGCCCTCATAACAAAAATTATATTGTATTTTAAGGGTTTTTAAAGAAAGTACCAAAGTCTAAAAACTGACAAATTGAGATGTTTCAACAGTAGAGAGAGCCATATTGTGGCCAATGCTATGATGGTTCAGAATATTACAAATTTTTGTAATACTACTATAGTCCAAATTTTTTTCCTTTTTACAATAAAACAACCATTGTCCTGGACAATGGCAATTTTATCAAAGAAAATAAAATCTCAGTTTTTTCTGAAAATTAAAATGCCTTATTTTTACTTGTAAAAAATTATTGTAATTTTATGAAAACAGGAATTTAGGAAATGAAATGGGAAACTTTGACCAACCTGGCAGGGAATAGTCCGTAGGTTCTGGCAAAACAATGTTATTTTAGTTTACAATATTACACAGACTTCAGCTGCAAAAGTGACATCATGGAAAAGGTATAAGGAGAAAAAGAAAAGTAAACAAGATGTGATCAGGCAAAAAAAAAGTTAAAGGAGAGGCACACATCACCATAAGGGACCATAGGACAAGATTGCAGGTATGTTCTAATAACAGGCTAACCTAAGTTATTTTCATTTTGCAGTGTGTGTTGCAAGTAAAATTTAGTAAGATAACATTTTTGTACAATTTATATATATTATTATTCTGGAACAAAATCATTGAAATACGTAGAATTTGTATTGTTATTTTGTACAGATGTACTAGCTCTCGCTGTTTCCAAACCATTCCGGAAGTTGCAAGACATGGATTTTTGGCACAGTACAGTGTTATGGAAATGAAAGACGAGCAGGATGCACACTTGGCAGGTCTGATGTCCGGCTACATTCCTCAAAGACCAAGTGTAAATCACAAAATCAAAGATTCTAATGTGAGTCAGAACAAAGATGCTATTATAATAGTTATTATACATACACAGTCGAATCACATTATTAAGACCACCTGCTAGAAGTGCCATCTGCCGCGTGTAGCCCATGACGTATGGCCCGTGACATGGGCTGGTGAAGCGGGTATATAATGCAACCAACAGGCTGGCTGTACACAGTGTGCTTCCTGCTGTCATGGGTAAGGGAAGCGATTTAACCGAGCTGCAAAAAGGGATAACCATCGACTTTTGGGCCAGAGGGGGCAGCATTTCAGAAACAACAACGTGTGTGAACTGTTTATG
This sequence comes from Clitarchus hookeri, assembly GCA_002778355.1. Lineage (NCBI taxonomy): Eukaryota > Metazoa > Arthropoda > Insecta > Phasmatodea > Phasmatidae > Clitarchus > Clitarchus hookeri. The sequence continues at coordinate 329,089 of NQII01000472.1, forward strand.
TGCCTCTGTGGTAAAGGTGTATCGTGAGTGGATGAATGGCACCATTGGGAAAAACCATTGTGGAAACTGCGGAACTCCACATGCCATTGATGTCTGAGGTGAATGTCGACTACGACGGTGCGTGAAGGTCAACCGACAGGCTACAGTGAAACAGCTCACCGTCCAAATGAACCAGGTGGCATCCAGACTTGTGTCTACCGCAACAGTTGAGCGAACCCTTCTGCGAATGGGACTCCAGAGTAGACGGAGGGTGACTGCACCCAAGCTAACACAGGTGCATCGATGAACACAACTGGAATGTGCTTGACAGTATGGCGACTGGACCGCTGCTGATTGGCGACGGGTAGCCTTCTCCGATGAGTCAGCTGCATAGAACGGATGGACATTAGCGTGTCCGGCAAGAAACATCAGAGAACCAACACACCCTGCATCCATTACTGGACGTACACAAGACAGTGGGGTAGTGTTATGGTCTGGGGAATGTTCTCATGGTCATGAATCCATCCTCGCTGTTCACGTCCACCCGTACATGATGATTATCTTTCTTTGGGAGGATGGGATCTTCCAGCATGATAATGCCCCTTGCCACGTGGCTAGAAGTGTCTGCACATGGCTGGAAGAGCACGATCAAGACTTTAAAGTTCTTCCCTGGCCCCCAAACAGTCTCTATCTTAATCCAATTGAACATATGTGGGACCACCTTGATCGTCGTGTTCGCTTTCTGTCTCCTCTGCCATGCACCCTTCAACAGTTGTGGGACGCGCTGCCGGCAGCACGGTTCCAGATACCAGTGGAGACCTATCAGCCCCTGACTGTGTCACTGCCAGCTCGTCTAGCTGCTGTCCGTGCTGAGAAGGGCGGTTACTCTGGATACTAGCAGGTGCTCCTAATAATGTGATTCAACAGTGTACAAGGTAAGAGTTAACAATGTAGATATTCATGTATGCTTCAAAGCAATGTTAAGTTTAGGTAGTATTCATCAAGGTAGAATGCGGAGAATTCACACACACTTGGGCGATTCAGGTACAGCCCCTAAAGATCAGAGAGGAAAGCACAACAATCATTAGCATAAAACAACACACAGTAGTGAAAATCTTGTAATAAACCACATCCCCCACTCCCCGCCTGCCAATCAAATTATTCTAGAAGATTCAACCCAAATCGACTTTACCTTCCTGTAACACAATTTGTCAAGGTTATGCACAAGATGTTTTCAGATTATTATCATGTAAATGTATCATACCAGGTGTTTTGTTCAGTATTAGAATGGGAATTTAACATAAAGTTTGGGTTCTCACGTAGTTACACCTGTTTGACATGCGATTCTCTGCAACAGAACATTAATGGAGCCACCAATGAGTCTGATGTGTGTAAGTACACAATAGAAAAAAACAGTTGCATTGAGCAAAGGCAGAAAATTTTGAACTAAAGGACCTGTACAAGAGGAAAGCTGTAGTTGTAGAGGTCAATTGTGTCTCATGTCAGCTTCATGCAAAACCTTCTGCTACCACACATATGGACTAGTGATTTGTTTAATTTGAGTTGTGGTGTTATTTCTTTGATATCCATGATTTAGGAACAAATATGGTATTCATGAATAATTATGAGAAGTAATTGGGAAGAAGTTGTGAAATCTCACATTACGGCTACTCAAGTACTTAGTGGGAATACAGCAAGAGCACCTTGTTTGGATATCACAGGGCTATCCTAGCCAAAACAAAAATCACCACATGGTCAGCTTTATCTACATGTTGGCATACTGTATAAAACTTTGTAACGTCGCAGCGTCTGGGATGATGGCGGAAATTACAGCTCAATTAGTTCAATCAGTAAAAACATGAAACGTTAAAGGCGTCAAACAAATAAAAAAATAGTCAAGTTTTTGTTTTTTTTACTCTGTACTTTTATTTATGATTCCAATGAAACAGTTCACATACAAGCTTCCGGTATGCAGAGTCACGAACAGCTTCACTGACAAACAAGCAGAGAGCAGTACCACAGTAGGTTAAGTAGTAACCACGTCACTTATAACTCGCATCACAAGAGAAAAATACAAAGGTAGCGACCTCCCACACCGGCGGAGAAATAAACGAGCAGGATAAAGTTTGCCGGTGTGGGGGTTATTTGCCACGCCTGACACGGCCTCGGCGAGTGCTTGTTGTCTACTGATTTCTGTATAACACTCGCGGGCTATAGGCACGCGGGGTTTTGTCGNAGGATTCCAAAAGTAACCAAATAAGGGCATGGCATGGGCCGGCATCTCTTCCCCACGCCAGCCAAACTGCGTCGTCAGTAAAAAATAATCAAACCTTCTAGAACTAAAACTGTAGACTGCAGTTCAGAAAGTTTCTATCTACTAATGCTGATGCGTAACAAAAACGAAGATTTTCTGAAATGGCAAACGTATTCCCGATTAACAAACTACCACTGCTTTAATTTTGAATCCTGATAAAATATTACGAAGCCTAGCAAAACAAAATAAATTTATCCAAGTATCCCGATAATTAATATATTTTGTCATTACTAGTTAATAAGGTTACTTAACATGAGTAGGCACTCATTCTTACTGAATGATCAAAAGTTCAGCTTGATTGAGATGAACAAGAGGAAAAACATTGCGGTGGTGCAAAGTGACTGGGACAACCTAATCAGGTTAGCAAGACAACATCGTAAGCCTTTTAATATAGTAATATTTCACATGCACAGGTTAAAGTAAGAGACACTTATATTGTGGGTTACAGTCTATATTCAGAAAACATAGAAACACCCCAGTTACTTGCAACTCACTGACCCTACACTTTACAATTGCCACTGAAACCTGCTAAAATGACACACATTCAGAAGCTGACAAAACATTTGCAGTCTTCTGTGAACAGCGATTACTATCTCATCTTATGACTGCAGAATCTACAAACACATTGGTAAATACTTACTTATAGTTTTTTATATTTTTTTTATCAAATAGGTAGGAACACAGTAGAGATTATAATTGAATACTAGACACACCAGAGATAAAGAACATTACACATAATGGACTCTTATCCAAAGGTAATTCTGATTCTTATTTCAGACATGTCATAAATTAATGTGACAAATGGTGATTATTTTTATTATATTAATATATTATGTCCACCCAGCCTGTGAGTAGCTCCGTAGACAGGAAATATTATTGAAGTAATGCAAATTACAAAATAAATGTTACAATCAGTTAGGATATTTTGTTTCCCATCATGGTTGTACCTATTTTATATTTGAGATATTTTTTAAATACTCTCTTCTTTCTTTGCTTTTTTCTTAAAAAATATCATTGTCTACTACTCAATGACATTAAGTTCATGAATTATATAATTGGTTTCGTGATCAATTTCATGATGGTTTCGTAAGCTTCAACATTATCTAAACAAAGTACAACCAAGGATTTGAATCTGTAATATGAGTAGGCTCTATTTCAGACTGTTTTTTTGCTTCTCCTGGAAAATCGTGTGTTTGGACTAGAGCTTTTTTTTTTTTATTATTTTTTTTTTTTTAAGCAAGCCTTCAATTTATTAAGAACCAAAGCACTTAAGGAATGACTATAAATTAAGATCAATATTTAAACAATTTTTTCTGCAAAAACAACAAATTTTAAGTGAGTACATTTCATTTCAGTAGTTTTTTTAAATCTATAGTGTATTTTGGTTTTCATAACATAGACTGTGGGTAAATGGGGTTCATTTTGTAATTATTTTCATTTAGCATAGCAGTTATTCACAAAACATAATTTAGACATAATTCAAGAACCTTATTTAAATAGGTTGATTTGTAATAGAGTTTTCTGACAGACACAGAAATAAACATGTGCAAATGTGCATACACACACACACAGAAAACAAAAGCAAGAGAGAAAAAGAAGTAATCTTATAAGCATTTTTCCAGCAGCTTACATTAAAAATATAATTATATTATTTTGTATGGTGAAACATTGCACATTGCATTGCATTAACCACAAGGTGGTGAGATCTATAGTACTGACATTCTCAGTAAGACACTTTAGAGAATGGCTGAACCATATTTCTGTAGTGCAATGTTGTATAAAATGAAAAGGAAAAGCATACACTTTACTGATTTGTGTTCTATCAGATGCTTGCCTTTTGACATGAAGCAGTTTATTAGTGCACCTCCTGTTGCAATCATGAACGTGTCTTGGAACCCGAAATGTTTACAAGGCAATGATTGTGCTGTATGAATACAAAGTGGGAAGAAAAAAAACTTTGCATCGAAATGCATGTCTAGTCATTCTGGCAACATCACAGGAAATGTTCGAAGAGCTCGCCGTGTGTCTCAATGCATACACCAACACGTTGCATCATGGACTGCTGCACCTGTTCTAGCATTCCCACTTGTAACCGAAGAGTGGTGAAGGCTTCATTGACATATTTTGCAAGTGTGTATAGATTAGGCACCGGGTCAGTGTACACAACACCTTTCAAGTGTCCCCACTGGTGGAGGTCAAGGGGGTTATTGTCAGGTGACCGGGCGGGCCATGCAATAGGCACTCCTTATCTAATCCACCCGCCAGTGCTATATCCATACTGACAATTCCACCCTTCCTGGTTTTTCGTCTCATCTTTCATGCCTCCCTTGTTTGTTCTGCTTTTGACCCATGTCCAGATGTTATAATTACAGTGTTTCTATACATTTTACAGTGTGTCTGTACATTTCTAGACATATGTTATCAATTTTTTGTTGGTTTCACTTTCAGTAATTACCTCCCGATGATTGTCCCCATTGTTTGGCCTCTCCCTGTATTTATAAATAACTTTATTTTGCTTTGTGTATAACTATATATATATATNTTGTCCCCATTGTTTGGCCTCTCCCTGTATTTATAAATAACTTTATTTTGCTTTGTGTATAACTATATATATATATCTATATGTGTTTTATTGTTGTTTTTATACATGCATAGTCATGGACATAATTTTTATAGTATATNTATATATATATATCTATATGTGTTTTATTGTTGTTTTTATACATGCATAGTCATGGACATAATTTTTATAGTATATTTTGCTGCAAAAACAATTATAAACAATGTAGTAGAATATTATGGTAAGATATGCAGCAATTTTGACACAGAGATTTTCAATCATGAATTAGTTAGGATTTTAAAATTTACACATACTTGTTAAACTATGTATTTCACATCAAGTTTTTTTCTTTAGGAAGGGAACAAAATGTTTACATCATGCAGTGATAATACGGATGCATATACTTTTTGGCATAATATATAATTTAAATTGCGTTATTTATGCAACAAGTTTTAAATTCAAAATATCCAGAAAAAATCTTAATCTGTTGTTTCCAGTATATATTCCTTAAGACTTTTCATGATAACCTGGCTAATAACTAGGTATGGGAAAATTAATTCCGTAATCAGTTGACATCCACCAATTAGGCATAATTAATCAATAATCAAGAATCCGAAGAAATTCTCGATTCTTGTATGCAGTTAGGTAAACCAAATGTGTTCAACACCACAAAGAAAAAACAGCAGTGTGGTATTTAATCAAACATAGTTGTAAAATTAGGCTATTTGTGTACTCTGATTATATTTTTGCGAAACCTCATTGATAAATCACTAAGTACGAAACTTCTGTTTATGAGAAGTATGAAGTCTGATTCTTTATATGATGTTTTACAGTTAATTTATTACAAAATACCAATATTATGTAATACTTAGTGGTTTCAATTCAGCAATACTAAGATTACGGGTATTTTTATATGGTTCATACAAAATGTACTTGTAGAATCAATATACTTGTTTATAATGTTAGTTTCAGAAACACAAACAAAACCATTTAAGGATATAGGCCATTCACAGTTACTTCACAAATTTTTCTGAAGCCCTGCTGAATTTCTACTTTTGGTTAGGTACAGATTGCGTATCCTTTCGCTGTATGTAAAAATAAANTTTTCTGAAGCCCTGCTGAATTTCTACTTTTGGTTAGGTACAGATTGCGTATCCTTTCGCTGTATGTAAAAATAAGCACTGCCAAATGCTTTTTTTACGGTTTTCATATTTTCAAAGAATTTAGTTATATTTCAAAAACCATTTTGTACGAATGTTCACAATTTAGGCCTATAACCATATCTAGGCCACCAGCTTTATGACTTTTTAACAATATTTATGTTGATGATAGTTCTTACAGTTATTATTTTACATTGTTAACATATTTGTTATACATGACATAGCATATTACACATAATACATGTTTATATTTTGCCGCAACTGTGTTTAACCCTTTTATAACTGTGGAGGAAAGAAGTGTAGTATTTAACCTCTTGTTATTGATATGTGTTCGGTTATTTAGTTAAAAGGACGGCCTTAGTTGGAATAAAAATTTAAATGAATAGACAACCAGTCCAACAAAAAGACACAGGGAATTTAAGCACGCAACTCGTGTCGCTTATTTTTTGTACGTAGCAACAACAAACTTAAATGAAAGTGGTGAACATGCACACAAATGGGCCTACCGTAACTTTTATTTAGCTCATATTTCTATGCATTTGTACTGACTGTTTTCTATGTTTATTTCATTATTTACTTAAATTTATCTGGCTGGGCTTAGTATTTTATTAGGGTGGCAAACATTGAAATCACAGAAACGTAACCACGTTGCATAATTGTGTTTCAAACACCTAGGACAAGGTTATAATGTTGTGATAAACAGATGTGACCGTCAAACAATTAATTTCGTATTAAAAACAGATCAGGTTAAAACTTATAAATTTCATACGTATGATATTTGCGATCGCACATACACACACACTGGTCCAACGTTATATAATGGCAACAATACTCATTTCACACACACACAGCAGCCACGACACACTTTACAGTATATTTATTCCTGCCGTGGAAAAACATATTTATCACAACATCGTAACTTGGCTAGATAGGTTTACAAAAAAAAAAAGTATGAACTTCACATTTTGTTCAGAAATACGCCATGTCATGTCGGCGTCGCCAGTCGCCATGCTTGCCAACTTTGAATTTGTAACCATCCCACCATCACATCTAAATATATTATAATAAGTATTCAAACAATAAAATTTCGTTTAGTTGTAAATTACGAATTAAAATATCATTATTTTTGCTGTAATGAGTATAAAATATGCTAAAATTGAAAACATGTATAATTTTCCTGCTACTACAGGTGATGCAAAACTTTCTGAGAGAGGGGGAGGGAGAGAGAGGGAGGGAGTGTGGGAGTGGGAGTGGATGTTCCGTTCTGCCTATTGAATTTTCTTCCTTGGACGAAGAAAGAAAAAAACGTCACTGGGGTTTATGCATGGCAATTTGCACTGATATTTTTAACGGTAACAATGAAATATGTTTCCTTCAGTGCTACCTAAACATTCAAATATATCAATAGGCAACGTTTAATTTACAAATAGCATACCAAAAACTAGGTTATAACAATATTTTAATTATGAACTATTTTTTATTAGCCATTGCCAACACATCGCTGCTCTCACTGTTTTTAATTCATATATATTACAATTATAAATATTAAAAGTTGTAGAAGATACTAAGTTAAAGTTTTATTTATTCAAGAATACAGTACTTTAAAGTTAATCACAGTGTTATATATTTGTGGTATACAAGTTATTGAAAAAACAGGTCGTCATGTTACGCCTAGGGTGATTTTTCAAAGGTTTGTTTCAAAACATCCGAAGAAACCGTGAATAGACTATAAATGAATAAGTTTCATAGTGCAACCTGATGAAACCAGTGTATGCAGGAGCACCTAGCAGTCAAGCATGTAACTATCATCAATTTGGATGCCTTTTTGTTACACCAAACTGATGAACTATTATAGCCACCAGGAACTAGTATCTGCAGAAAATGGATTTGGTTAATTTGCAAGTTTTCTGTGGGTCCATGTGAAAAAGTTGTTCTTATAGATGTAGTAGTAATGCACAAGTATAAAGGAAAAAAATATATATTACAGAGAATAGGAAAGTGCAATTAAGTTAAACTGCAAAAGATGGGATACTCCACCTAAAGCAAAAATCCTTTGTTACCTACTTGTGCTTGGATTTTTCTGCACAAGTAGTGAAGAATACTAACAAAAAATGAAAGATTACCTAGTCTTGCGAGGAGTATGTGAAAATTTTTGCAGTTAACATTCCAAGCTTCAAATGTTGCAAACATTGAGATTTTGATCATTATTAATGTTTTTAGTTGCAAATCACATTCAAGATGTGTATATTTTATCTATTTAACTGTGTATTTGTGTTTCTATCTACAAAAATTCCCTTCTCCCACCTCCAAAAAAAAGTGGATTTCGGAAATAGGGCTTTAATGGTCAAATGTGTGATAATTGAGTGTTGAGTATTGAAGTATTATTCAAGAAACTGATTATCAGGGTATTGGAATAGAAAATTTTGTAATTGTGCCATCTTTACCAACAATTGTTTTTCCATCAGTTAAAAGAAATCACAACAAATGCAATATCAGTAGTTACTATTGAATAAAGTATTAGAAAAATAAATTATGTAAATATTAGAAGTGTATTTTTGCTTTGTTAATGCAGTAATGTAATACATAATTATTTTAAGGCAGATTTACTTTTGTGTGCGTGTGTGTATGAATGTGTATGTGTGCATTTCTACATATAGTCAGTTCATGACTGGAAGAGACTTTCTTGAAGCCCTGCTAAAGATCTACTTTCAAGCCCATTTTGTATCCTTCTGCCAAAGGGTAAACAAACATTGCCATGTGGCAGTCACATGGCAATGTTTACATGCAATGTTTACATTCCACTGTGAGTGTGTACATGTGTTCGTACATGCACGTACCCATCATAACAGTAATGTATATATTATTAATGGATATTCCACAAGCGTAAAGTTTTTAATCTTGAGAATTTCACACAAAAGAATATGTGATGCAAGCAAAAAACATTTCATTATATAAACCCAAAATGTGAGTATTAAAAATTAGATGTTTCGTGTGCGTGCCTGTGTCT
>NQII01000472.1:340136-367839 GCA_002778355.1 Clitarchus hookeri
GAAACCCATTTGTAAGCGATAAATTAACAATTACGTTAAAACTTTAGAACTATTTCCTCTCTTTGTGCTGGCAACCTAACGGCATAACTGTATCCGCGCTCGCCGCTGTTTGTAATGTTATATGCATGTAGCTAACGGCTAGGGTGTTTTTTCAAAGGTTGATTTTCAAAAGTTTCTTCCAGTCGTGAACCGACTATATATAAAATTGGCTATACTTACAAAACACGTTCCTATAAGTTTAATTTTTATTTCCTCACTTATCACACATTAAAATTTATTAACAAAATTTAAATAAAATTTGGTTGATAATATATAGAANTTTAAATAAAATTTGGTTGATAATATATAGAACATAAAAATTTTGTGGGAAAGAACTGTTATTGTGCTGAATCTCTCTTGCCTGTTATAATATTATAATAATATTTCTCTTTATCAACCTCATTTATAGCGACCATCTTTCTATAATGACTCGTTTATGAGGCACTATTACAAAACTGAAAAATTTGAAGGAAGTCTGCCAAAAAATTTATTTGGTGCACTTTTTTTGTTGCTGCTGTTGTGTTTCTCTTGGTGACTTCTTTATACTGGACATAGTGCATATATAAAAATANACATAAAAATTTTGTGGGAAAGAACTGTTATTGTGCTGAATCTCTCTTGCCTGTTATAATATTATAATAATATTTATCTTTATCAACCTCATTTATAGCGACCATCTTTCTATAATGACTCGTTTATGAGGCACTATTACAAAACTGAAAAATTTGAAGGAAGTCTGCCAAAAAATTTATTTGTTGCACTTTTTTTGTTGCTGCTGTTGTGTTTCTCTTGGTGACTTCTTTATACTGGACATAGTGCATATATAAAAATANTGCACTTTTTTTGTTGCTGCTGTTGTGTTTCTCTTGGTGACTTCTTTATACTGGACATAGTGCATATATAAAAATATATACCACCCCTCAAGGTCATCAATGCTAGCCACTACCTATTTACTCCGCCCACCCTCTACCCCTCAGGTAGCTGAATGTTACCGCACATGACTACCATCACCTATTTGTCCTGCCATCATGCTCTTATTCGCTTGCCTTCTCACTTTGCTTGTGTTATTATGACTTGGATTTCTCTCGGTATTTTATCACTGTTTTTTGACAACTTATGACTTTTTTTTTTTTTCCCCACTGTATGTTGACTGTTTACGGTAGAGTGATTATCTTTGCAAGCCTTTTATAGTTTCTTCTCTCTTCCGTTTGCGTATCCTGCCTCATGTCAATAAAAACATTGCCACAAGATTTCAATTAATGTTTACATCCAGTATACAAGTCTGCTGTTTTTAATAAATAAAAAGTACCACACAATCACGGTTATGGTATGCTGCAGTATTAGTAAAATATGGGGGGGGGGGGTAATTTTCGTGTTTTGAAGTGACTTGTGTATTTGATTTTGGTAGAGCATTGCAAAAATCATATTTGTCTACTGTATTAAAGTAACAATATCTGTAGACATATCAAAATCCCCACTGAAAACATATACAAAAACTGTTAAATTGGATGCTGTACACTTTTCTGCAACTGCAAATTCAATTTATAGTGGCCTCTTGCCAAGAAAAAAATAATTTCAAAAAACATTATTTCATATTAATAAACGGACCTCTTAAGAATAAAATTATATCACAGAAGGGTATCTGCAACTCCTCTTGTTGCAAAACAATTACAAAAATGGTAACATTGGACATGTTACACTTTTTTTCCAAGCACAAATTCAATTTTTGGTGTCCTCTTACAGAAAAATCAGAGAATATTGAAAAGAAACATTATTTTATATTACTAAAAGGCTCCTGAATAAAGTGATACCACAGAAAGGTGTTTCCTACCTCCTCTTGACTGCAAAAAAAAAAACAGGACTTTGTGTGCTATCTATAACTAACGAGCACAAAGTCTAAATATTAGCCTAATCACATTAAAATGGAGAACGCAGCTGTTTTTACTGTAAAAGTGTGAATAACGTGAATGTTATAGCCAGTGTGCATGAGTTATATGTACATGCCTAATGAGCATGGAAACTACTGCAGAATGAGACAGTTTGAAGTACTGTTTACGTTTCAGTTAACTGTTCTGAACTTATGTAGAGTGCAGATAATGAAAATTATTCTAATGATTTCACACCCAATGTTTCAGATATATTATTTTATGGCATACTGTTTTTGTTGGCATTTTTTGTTTTGAGTAAAATGCTTTCTTTTTATAATACTCCGGGTCTGGGTGAGCTCTGTCATGGGGGTAAGGCTGAAGGAGAGCAAGGTCACATCTGTTTGTCATCACGTTTGATGAATCTAGCAAAAGGCTGGCTGGCAGTGAGGAAGCAAAAATGCATCTAGTTCTCGTCGAATGTCGAGGGTTGGAGGAAAGGGGAGGCCAAAAGGGTAGGAACACTTGCCATGGTTGCATGCCACATGGGGGAGGGGAGGTTGCATGTAGCCCCATGGTTGTGGTCTGTAGGCACTTGACAATGTTATTGATTGTACGTGCAGTTTATGGCACTCTGTGTTTAAACATTTGGCGACAAAGATTTCGTATATATCCTTCCAGGATACCAGTTTACTAAGAAAACATGTGGCTATCTGTGTGTATTTTCATTTTAAACATGTATACAGCAGTTTGCTATGCAGTTTTGTTTTTGTATAGCATTTCACCAGTTTTGCTTAGCAGTTTAGCAGTTGCATGATAATTTCTTAAATCACTTCATTTAATGGAAAAGTTATAAACACCAATATTAATACATAACTAGACACACCTGTTTTCAGTGAAAATATTCCCATGATTTTGTCAGTTTCTATGATATTTTGGTATATATTTCGCAACTTATTCTGAATGTGGTTAAAAATTTCTGTTATTTTAAAAATGCAATACAATATTTCAAACAATAAAGTACATGTACAACTTATCTTCCTTCAGAAAAATATTAAATTAAAGGGCTCTATTTAATGTAAATGTTTTTTTAATGACTAATAAAATACTTATAATTCCATGTATACATTACATGTGCGGGCATATAAAATAGTTGATATGAATGTATAAAATATAAGAGGCATAATTCACAAACATAATTGAAACACAGAATATAAAACTACTGAAAAAAAAGTAATCATAAAAACTATCCTGCAAAAGATGTAAATAATTTTGGTAGAATGCCTCATTTTGCATCAGCCCAAGTGTTTTACTGCAAAACTTAGAACCTGTAACCTATAAAACACTGGTTATCTTATTTATGTAACTTCTTTCAGATCATTTCTGGTTTCTAGGTTATAAGAACAAAAAAGATTCCACTAAATAACTATATAGTATTTATTCATGTTTCCTGCCATAAAAGCCAGTGTGGTTGAAATAACATATTTATGCTTTTAGATTTTGGTTTTCTCCACTGATGCTATTGAGGTTAGCGAAACTTTTAGACATGATCAATATTGTTGTTATGTGTGGTGCTTAGTGCTGTGCTTTTATTACTGGCATTTGTTTATGGTACACATATTCTCTTTATATTTTATTGTAACACTTGCACACTGCAATGTTAACATTATGAAAAACTCTCCCCTTTCAACTTATACTGCCATATAAAAAACTTTAACATCCAGTTTAATAAATCAACACATTTTACTAACCTAAAATCCACCATTTTAATCAGTTTTAACGTCTCATTTGATACTATTGAATGTCGTTCCGACAAGCAGTCAATTATGTGAACATTCTAAAAGTTGATTCAACAAAAACTATCTCAATAGACCGCTCAAACCAACTACAATTTTTTGCTTTATAAGCCATTCATACACTATCATCCCCCCCCCCCTTTTTTTTTTTTTGCAAGGCATTTGATTATTTTGTGATTTCAAATTTTGCCAATGTTGGGATTTCGTGCCTCACGGAAAACAGAAAATAACACGTCACAGTTACATCGCAAAATGTGATGTGATACTGTTAAAAATATACACTGGAGGCTATTGAAAGAAATAAATATTTCAGTAACAAATACTCTGATTTTCCCTACAAGAAGCCACTGAAAATGGACTTTGCATTCGGTTGCTGCATAACATTAAACATTTGTGACAACAAGGGGGAGGTAAAGTATACATGTCTGGGGTATTATTTTATTTGGAAGATGTTGGACTATTGAATTAAATTAGTATTCAGTGCAAAAGTCATGTCGATTTTACACCATATATGATTGAACAATGAGTTACAATGTTTGTTGAAACCATGCGCTGCTCAACGCTTTTAACATTTTGGGGGACAAGAGGAGGCTAAGTATCAATTTTTGCAGATGACGTCTGCCAATAAAAACAAATGCATACTTACTTAAAAATGTATGTCATTTTCACACTAGAGATAATTAAACACTGGCTTAATGCAAAAAAAATTCCAAATTTTGATATATAGGGTTTAAAAATTTCCCAAAATATTTATAACAACCTTCTTTCCATAAAGACCTTATTTCTGGAAATTGTGAGGGGTCGTTTTAGTAAGGTTCTTCTATAAAATAAGTGAACGTATTTTATAAAAGTGGCTTTGTTTTTCCTGTTGCTGAAATTAAGATTAATAACTTTATTAGAAGTTAATTCTTCATAACTGTACAAAAATTAGTAGTTGTCAAACAAAAACATTAATTTCACCTGCAGTTTCATTTGTGTTTTAATTAGTTTTTCCTCCACAGTCTGTTATTCTTGCAGCAGTTTACCATGTCCACTTCACACCTGCACGTCATAGCCTGGGAGTAGGTCCATTTGCTGGACATCCCGAACAGAACTTACAAATATTTTCTGGTTACGAGTACACTCATTTTTGTATATCCATAATTGTTTAGTGTGTTGTTGAAAAAAAGGTTAGTGTATTAAAGTGAATTTTTTTAAACACATTTCATAAGTATTCAGTAACAAACTAAACATTATATGCAAACTTAGTGAAAAAAATAAGTTCTTGGATTATATATTTGCACTAATCTTGTAGCATTTGGTAAGTGTATATTATGAAAAATATTGTTTCGTCAAATTGATAAAAAAAATTATTTATAAAAAAATTTTTGATCTTACCCAATGTTTTGAGGATACTATTAAGTCTGCAATTTTTAGCCATTTTTATAGTTCCATTTATTTTAAAGCTGTGAACTGCTCTGACTGTCTTGGTTGATAGATACACTTGTATTGTATGAAATATGTAACCCCTTTTTTTTAATTTTTTTTTTTTATAATTTTTTAAAATTCCTAGTTAACTCTAAAGTGATTTTTAAAAGGGCATGATAATATATTACAGTAGAATCCCGATAATTCGTATTGTCAAGGGACTGAATGTTAAATATAAATTATCGAGATATTAAAATTAGCGGGATTACCAATAATCGGGAGCAAAAAAAAGAAAAAATACATAATAACGAGTTTAATGCAAATTTGCATTTATATGTAATGATAAACGCATGGCTACATATTATGTATACATATGTACAGTATATATAAATCAATAATTACATCAATAAAAACACATTAAAAATTACATTTAAAAAAATCTGTAATTTTCTTTTGGTGCAAGCCTTGCAGACGGGTATTGTCGATGGCTTTGTCAAGCATGTTCAAAGCAGAAAATACTTCATCGCCAACATCTGATTTCTCTTAAGAAATGGCGCACGTTGTTGATGTATTGTTTAGTCACTTTAGGTGTAATTGTCATCACCTTCACCATCAATGTCCTGAGATGGAGCCAAAATTTCGTCATCAGTTAGAATCCCCGCTACCGCCAGGCCATCTTCAAAATGGACGAAATCTTCAAATGTTATAGAATTTTCTTCATTTTGAGGAAGACGATTCCAATTCACAGGGCATTCTAAGTCTTGTTCAGTAACTGCTGATGAAAGTTCCACCTTCGTGAATCCACAGCACGAAAACCGTTTTTTATTGTGCTTTCGCTAACACTTTGCCACGCCTTGTGAGCAATGTTCATGGCTGAAAATAAGGTGATTTTATGATCCTTCCCATCCTCGATGCTGTCAAGGAGTTGCATCACTACTTCATTGCGGTAAAAGGTTTTGAACATTTTAATTATGCCCTGGTCTAGAGGCTGCAGCTTAGAAGTAGTGTTGGCAGGCAAAAACACAACATTAACATGACTGAGCGGTGGGGTATTGTTGCGGGCCATACAATTATCCATGAAAAGTAGAATTTTTCGCTGCCTTTTCTCCATATCAGCATTCACTGATCGTATCCATTCCTTGAATAATTCGCCCGTCATCCACGCTTTTTTGTTTGCACGATAGGTCTTCGGAAAAGTTTTTATGTTTTTAAAACATCTTGGCTTGGCTGATTTGCTTATCATGAGCGGTCTTAATTTCTCAGATCCATCCATGTTGGCGGCGAACAAAATGGTTACACGTTCTTTTCTATTTTTTCCGCCATGACACTTTTCTTCCTTAAAACACATTGATCGGTCGGGGAGACACTTATAAAATAACCCCGTCTCATCGGCATTAAAAATGTTGTTGGGCTCATAAGAATCGATTATTTCTCCCAATTCGTCTTTCCACTCAGAACAAACGTCGGCCGATACACTCGCACTTTCCCCACTAAGCTTCTTCAATTTTATGCTGTGACTTTTTATAAACCTATCAAACCAACCATCACTTGCACGAAAGTCTTTAATTCCCATTTTTTTCTGCGAAAACTTTTACTTTTTCTATTAAAATGTTTCCTCCAACTGGTACATTCGAATTCCGTGCTTGCGCAAACAACTTTTTTAAATTATCTTCTAACTGTGGCTACTCACCAACCTTAAAGCGCTTTACTTTGCTGTCCGATGTCTGGGAGGCGATTTTGTCCTTGTTCTTCAAAATTGATGTTATTGTGGAAGGAGGAACGTTATCACGTTTGGACACGTCAATTTGTTTATCACCACCGGCCACGGCGTTAATGATTTTTTTTTTTTCTCTAATGGAAAGACACTTATTAGCTCTTTTCGGAGGCATGGCTAAGACCGAACTGACTAACTTTTCACTCGCTCTGCTCCTTCCTACCCTCTCATAACCGTAGACCGGACAGCAAGGCGCCTCTTAGTTCTGAGAATCACAGACACATCGCCTCACAGCCTACTCGGCGTCATTACCTGCCCTTCAAACCCTCCTACGTACCTCAGTACACTTCTGGTAATTTTTACCCTGCCCGAATTGCATAAATCTAGAGCTGGTGTACAGTCTAGGGTTAAAAACATTACGAGTTAACGAGATTTTTAAGTTGTAAATAAGAATTATAAGACGTGTTAATTGAGCTCGAGCACCAAAATAAATACGTATTATCGAGGGGACCGGAATTCATTGTTTTTTTTTTTTTTTAAGAATTAAAGGGATTTTCTCAAGGGACCGGCAAATTTGTACGAATTAGCGGGATATACGAATAATCGGGATGCAAAATATCGGGATTTCACTGTATCAATAATGTACTGTCATTAGTATTTAAGTTCCTTTTATAAAATTATGTGTGTGTTCTGTTGTTTCAGGTTTTGGCTCATTGCCTAAATTGTCAAATTCCTACATGGATGATGCCATGAATCTTGTTATGAGTTCTGGAGTTGTGGTTCAAGATGTGAGCTCAGGGCTTGCTGTACAAGATAAAGTTCGTTCTTTATGTTTAACTGTTGAACTCTGTGTTGTGTGCGGTGATAGAGCATCTGGTGAGTATCTTGGAACAAGATATTCTGTAGCTTGAATTTTGTTATTATTAACTTTCAAAAGAGTTTTTGTATACTTAAGTTCCTATATATCTGAACAGTTCTGTGTCTGGGAGTTCTTTGTGTTTGTGTGTTGATTTCATCGAAAAAAATGGAGATTATATTATCTTGTAATAGGGCTCTATGTATTTTATGTGTGCTATAATGTAGATTTCTCAGATTGGGGGAACAAGTTTTAGTTTCCCATTGAATTTAGTACTGTTTTTCCTGATTTAGTGGTACTTTGTATACTAGTGGCCAATTTCATATACCCAATTGTTTAATATTTCTTCAGTGTAGACTCACATGCATACATCGCCTGACTGCAGTATTACTAAGCATTATAAAATGCAAGATAAGTGGAATATTGTGGAATGTGTTCCATGTTCATTTCCTATTGTAACCAAAAACATGAAAAAAATTGTACAGTTTGGATTCTGTGTTCACTGTTTATTATCTTGATTATTCGGAATTCCTTGATATCCAGCAAGTTCCAGTCCAGTACAAAGATAACAAAAAAAAAGTGAATATTTGTTTTTGTATTATCTTATTTAAAATATGATCCATTAAATGCAATACACTGGTTTTCATGTTTCCCACTTCTTCATGGCCGAAGAAAAGTCCTCTTGGAGAATCTTGTGTAAATGGTCAGTCACTACTGTCTTAGTTGTTGTTTTATCAAATCTTGCACCCTTCTGCTGCAGCTTTAACTTCAGAAACAAGTAGTAAGTAGTCTGGGGAAGACAAATCTGGTGTGTATAAGGAATTGTTTAGTGTTGTGACTTGTTTTTGAGTCAGAAGCTGTTGAATGATTGCTGCTGAATATGCTAGGGCATTGCTGTGTAAGAGGGAAAAATCACAAGTATTGTTTTGGATAACAGGCCTTTGCAAATTTGACAACACATTTGTGTGACAAATCAGATCTAGTGTCAGTGCATATGAGACAAATCTTGAGCACAATTTTATTAGTCCAGGACTGGTACGGGGTTGCTATTTTAACTAAAAGTCACTATTTTGAAGTTTTGTCACTAAATGTCACTAATTCTATCATTTGGTCACTATTGTCACTTTTTAAACGTTTTTTTGGATAAAAATTTACATTTTGATTCACCCCGTTGGTTTCATTCATGACAGCACACCAATTATATTGTAATTTTTCAAGCAATTCTTTATAACTCAGATGCTGGAAGTTAGCTCATTAGTTCATTACAAAAACGAGATACCCAGTTTGCCTTCTGGCTGCTATGTTCTCCAGTAACAACACTCATCCTACCAAATTGCAGTGCACCATAACTCGCTGCTTGAAGAAGCTGGCCTAGTCAGCGAAACATTGCAAAAGTACACTGAAGAGCCAAAAAAAACTGGTACACATGCCTAATATCGTGTAGGGCCCCCGCGAGCATGCAGAAGTGCCGCAAGATGACGTGAAATGGACTCGACTAATGTCTGAAGGTATGCAGGAGGCAATTCACACCACGAATCCTGCAGGGCAGTCCACAAATCCACAGGAGTGTGAGGTGGTGGAGATCTCTTCTGAACAGCACGTTGCAAGGCATCCCAGATATGCTCAATAATGTTCATATCTGGTGGTTTAGGTGACTAATGGAAGTGTCTAAAATTAGAAGAGAGTTCCTCTGGAGCCACTCTGTAGCAACTCTAGACGTGTGGGCTGTCGCATTGTCCTGCTGGATTTGTCCATGTCTGTTGGAATACACAATGGACATGAATGGGTGCAGGTGATCGGACAGGATGCTTACGTATGTCACCTGTCAGTCATATCTAGACTTATCAGGGGTCCCATTTCACGCCAAGTGCACACGCCCCATACCATGACAGAGCCTCCACCAGCTTGAACAGTCCCCTGTTGACAAGTAGGGTCCATGGATTCATAAGGATATCTCCATACCTGTACACGTCCATCCGCCCGATACAATTGGAAACAAGACTCGTCAGACCAGGCAACGTGTTTCCAGTCATCAACAGTCCAATGGCGGTGTTGGCGGGCCCAGGCGAGGCGTAAAACTTTGTGTCGTGCAGGCAACAATGGTACACTAGTGGGCCGTCGGCTCCGAAAGCCCATATCAATGATGGTCCGTTGAATTGATGGCACATGCTGGCACTTGTTGATGCCCCAGCATTGAAATCTGCGTCAATATGAGAAAGGGTTGCATGTCTGTGACGTTTAATGATTCTCGTCAGTCATCGTTTGTCCCGTTTGTTCACAATCTTTTTCCGGCCGCAGCAATGTCAAAGATTTGATGTTTTACCGGATTCCCGATATTCACGGTACACTCGGGAAATGGTCGTATGCGAAAATCAAAATTTTATTGCTACCTTGGAGATGCTATGTCCTATCTCTCGTGTGCCGACTATAACACCACGTTCAAACTCACTTAAATCTTGATAACGTGCCATTGTAGCAGTAATAACCAATCTAGCAACTTTGCCAGACGCTTGTTGTCTTATATAGGCGCTGCCGACTGCTTCGCGTTACTCTGATTGGTTCCATACCTCTGTTGTTTGCATATGCACGCCTATACCAGTTTTTTTGGCTCTCCAGTGNTGCTTCGCGTTACTCTGATTGGTTCCATACCTCTGTTGTTTGCATATGCACTCCTATACCAGTTTTTTTGGCTCTCCAGTGTATATCCGCATGAAAAAATGTTTCTAGAGCATCTAGATAATATTAATGTGTATCAGGGTAGGGAAAGCATTTAAGGTGCAGTTAGAATGGCTGTAAGGGGCAGAGACGGCCATTGTATCACTATTTTGCGAATTGTTTTGATTTAAATTATATTTAATTTTGTATGCATAATTACTTTTAACAATAATGTAACTACTATAAAATGTGTCATGTAAAATGTGTCATGGCATGGCTCACGGACGAGGGCTCCCCTAGGCTAGAGTCTGCTGCACTGCGACCCCCCCCCCCCCCCNCCGATGGCGGAATCAATCAAGGTCGCCTCACCTGTTGCCCAACCGCCTTATATGTGGCTTGCTGGCCTACTTCCCCCTTCCTAGCTCAGTGCTTTGTTTTATACATCATTTCAAAATATTGTGTGCTTGCCAGCTCCTTGACGCGGGCCTCTGCTCCTTGGTGGCCCGCGACAGTTTGATAATCTCTTCCTCGCTTCAGTTTGTAGACTGTGCCTTCTCAGCCTACAATAATAGTACAAAATGATTGAAAGCAACACAGAAAATATGTTATGAAAAATAAAATTGACTGTTTATAAATATTGGGAGAGCTATTTCCATCTTCACAACATGAACCAGCCTTCAGAAAAAAAACATTACAGTGTTTTTTAAAGTGTGTTCATGGTGCATTATGTCTAATGCAAGCATGAGGCTGCTTAGATTATTTTATTTTCACCAGCATATGGAGGCTCCTGACTGAATACTTGAAAATAAATTTCCTGGTAATTATAAAAAATAGGGGCCTTTTGAAAAAATGAAAAAATATTCTGGAACATGACATTTACCAGCAGTACTAATGATGCTGAATCATAATCACATAGACGCATTGTTTTATTTGTTAGTACGTACATGATTCACAATAGTGGTTACAGCTGTAAAAATCAAGGAAATCGGGTGGTAAGTCTTTGGGAAAAGTAATTTTATAATAAATGCTAAAATGCACAAAATAGTTTTAAAAAACTTATAGAAATTGCTCTCAAAAAGCGAATTCATGCAAAATTTGCACTACTTGCTTTCCGGAGCACGAGCACAAAGGGTATGCAGATTTACCTGCTTCATAAAGTTTTGCCACATGCATATGAAGTAGGTATATTGGGGTGCCAAAGCTCACGATCGCTCACGCTCTGGGAAGAAAAGTGGTGCAGATTTTGTGTGAATTAAATTTTTTTGAAGTTTGTTGGCAGTATATATAAAATCTTAACATTTACAAACCTGTAATAAATTTAATACAAGCACCTGCTACCATCACCAAAAACATCAACAAAAACACTGAAGTACTTATATCACACCTGAAAACGACACAAACGTAGATGACATTACGCAGAGAAAATGGCATAATCGACTTAAAAGTAACATTGGTACAGTTTAAGTAAATATGTATGTCAGTTTACAAAAAAAGTATTACATCAGCTACATACTTTCTAACCATGTGGCTGGCCAAAATTTCTTCTGCACGATACATTGCACCTTATTCTATTATTTATGAATAATTAATTTACTACTGACATTGTGACCTACTGAATACTTAAAAAGGCAAGGTTAAACCTAGGCCATAACTCTAAAATTTTGACATATTCGCACTGAAATGTAATTATTTTCAACTCTCGACACACTCAAACTTCCACACACCATTTTGAGGATAACACTTCATATAGTGAAATTCAAAAAGATCCACAAATGCATGCAGCGCGGTCTGCGGTCACCAAAATCTGCATCTGAACTCTACAACATATTGAAATGGCTGTACTAATTTGTGTCTTGCTACGCTTTTGTTAACATTAGTTTGGCATTCTAGGATGAAACTGACAGTGCATAATGTAAACAACAGCCCGCAACACTTGGTATGTTATCAATTCTTTTTCAACAAAATCCATGTTGCACATTAAAAGGCACCTGCGATTTTTCAGGACAGTAGGCTTTGCAAAAGCAAAATATTCAGTTTTCATAACCCCCAGACGTATTTTACAAAAATCAGTAACTCTTTGCAATTACTATTTTCCATTCTATTTTTCAACATTTTATTGTAGTGTAAGTATACCAAACCTCAAAACATAGGAAATTACCATTAACTGGGAGTAAATTGGGACATTTTATAGGAATTTTTGTTTGCACATGTGGCAGCTCTGAAATGCAATAATACAGGTTCATAAAGTTGGTTTCTAGCAGTAATGTATGGTATATAATGTTTAATTTTACTCTGAACTGTTGCTAGTGCAAACAGTCCTTTTTAAGTGTCTCAAGTTACCCACAATGTTCCAAGAAACACCAAACACCAGTTGACAACATTATTTTTTTATTAAAGTAGAATTTAAATGAACATAAGATATTATTTAAAGGTGTGCTCTTTGTTTAAATAATTTGTTAATACTGGACATGCATGCCTCAGAATGAGAGAACACATGAACTCTAGAAGGAGCTCCATTATGGAAAACGAATAAATGAAAAACAGCACACAGTTTAAACTAAACTAATACTAAAATATAAAACATAGTATTAATAAAATGCTAAAATAAAAAAAAAAACCTAAGAATTTGCAACCACATGCCAGTAAAACAAGCAAGCATTTGCAGTCTCCAAAATGGCATGCCAACGAATACCAGTCTGGAAAAAAAACACCACAGGTACACAGTGCAATATACATATGCTTTGGATAGGATCTTAAAATATAAAAATTACGATATATAATGGTGAAATCTTTTTCCACTGCTGCTACCTGAAAATGCAATTTATGTAAGCAGGTTACATTTACATTGAAGATAATGTAATAAAAAAAATTTACTAATGTTTTACTGCTGAACTATTTCTTACTCACCATTGCAAACATACTGTTTCTACAAATGTTCGTAATTCACATTGACCACAAAGTTAATAAAGTAATTGGTAATTGTTAAGTTTAGGGGCTTTTCTGGAAAAAAAAAACCCCCCAAAAAGTGATATATTTCCACTCTACTAATCACGCCAAACACGAATATACTAGGGGCATTAACGTATGACTAATTTCTTAATATGTGACCACCTAACCGAACAGAACCTAACTCCACAATGGGTGAATCACTATTTTACATTTTTAAACTAACCTAGGATTGTAAGGTTGTAAAGTAATATAAGATTATACAATATTAATCAAATCTCCGATCAACACCCTACAATCACAGACTAGATGGGAACCCTATAATCCTACGTTATTTTAAATAACTGCAATCCTAGGTTAGTTTAAAAATGTAAAAATCGGTATTCACCCATCGTGGGGTTAGGTACTGTTAGGTTAGGTGGGCACATATTATACAATTAGTCATACGTTAATGACACTACTATAGTCGTGTTCTGCGTTACCTACCAATAATCCTAGGTTAGTTGAGAAAGAATGTGAAATTGTGGGGTAAAAAGTCCGGAAAAAAATCTTGTTTGAATTACGTAATATAACTACATTTGCACGTTAAACTACCTGTTAGGATTTTTGGGTTTCACACTAAACTACGAATTTAGGATTTTAGGGATTTAAAGGAACCGTTAAACACACCAAAATAATATCAATTTCCTGACCATTGTAGGCGGGTGGTACATACCTCTGTCAACGGCCAATTCAACCACAATTGACTCGATGAAATTACAATCTTCCACAAAGCGCCACATACGTGCATATAACGCACTGAAACACTCGTTTACAGCAGAATATATACACAGAAGCACTCGTTAATAGGCTAATATAACTCACAAACGCAATCTTGCTTGGTTTCTTCGTTTTTATTCACAAACGGAGTAACACCTAACTCACAGCGACCCACATCTGTAGCCAGACACTGGCATACTAACGTACGGCCCTTGATTACATCTGTTGTCGCTAGATTGCGTGAAATATGCAATGCGCAGCCATTATTAATGGCGGTAGATGTTAATAGAGATAAACATCAAATTTAACTTAATAATTACCAAGTAATTTATTAATTCAAGTTTACATGAATGTGTCATTCAAACCAAAGTATTGTGTATTAGTGTTAATAGCAGCATAAAACCCATTTGATGAATTATTTCTGTGGGGACCAACTAAATTTTTCAAAGGTTCAGTTCAAAAAGTGTAAAGAACAAAGTTTAGATTTATCTTTCCTTAAGAAACCCAATTCACTTCACCTTTTTGCAACTAAATTCCCTATTGATGTGACCTTTCTTTGTATGTTCACTCTTGAAACTCTCCTAACCTTTACCCTTTCTCTATCAAACAGTGGATATATTAGTAATGCTTCCCATTGCTATGTTGCGAGTCCATTCTTTAAAACCTTTGGCTTTGTAAATTTTATTCTTCATATATACAGTGGAACCGCATTATTGTGAGTATGCCCTATAGCGTCACGTCTGCTATTGTGATAGTTTTTAAATGCACCGTCATTTGCCCTATCATTTGAAAAGTACTTAATTTCATTTATAACGAAAATCTGTTAATGAAGCCTTTCGCTATAGCAATAGGATCATTTATAAACTCGTATTTTTAAAATGTTTAAACATGTCATATTGCAAGTGACATTCACCCACTTGCCATGCCCGAGCCAGCCTTTGTTAGTCTCTCGCGTCGGAGGCTTGAGAAGGGTGTTGTGAGGGATAAGGAAGACGGTAAGATAAGGGGAGAGGTAGGAATGGGAGTAGGGCTAGTCTTTAAAAGGGTGGGCGGTTGTAAAATGAAAAAAGGGTGGGCCGCCGGCCTTTTTTTTTTTGCCGTGCTGGACTGTCAACCCTCAAAAAAACGGTGTCTCACCTCTTCCCTTCTCCACTACCTGAGAGGTTGGCTATCCTCTGCCATACGTGGAAACAAAGAAGGCTTGGAGGAATTTATTGAACTGTAACATGAATAGGAAAGGGAGTGGAGGGGAAATGTACACATGCGGAAGCTCTGCTTTGCGGCGAGACAGGATGCAAGCTTTGAGGATGCATGTGACTGCCATGGATGGGATGCGACCTACACTTAACCTTGACACAAGGACTGAACACAGTCATGTAGTTTCTGTGCGCAGTTTGGTTACATTACTGATTGTTAACTTTTTTAAGGACACAAAGTGAAACGCTGCAAGCTAAGATAGGAGTGACAAGGTACAGGAGAAGAATGGAAGCAGACAGAGGGACGAGAAATAGGTTGCTGAAAGTGGTGGGAGGAGGAGGGCGAGACAGGAGTATAAAAGGAAATGAGGGGATAGGCGGGAGGAGAAAGAGATTAGAGCAGAGGGGTGAGACAAGAGTCATGGTTTGTGGCGGCAGAGGGAAGTAGGGAGGGAAGTTTTCAGTGAACTCCAGGTTTTGTGTGCGAGAGAGAGACAATGAGTGAAGTAGCGCGCTGATTGTTAGGCAACTAACTCCCTCCCACCTCCTCATATATTTGGTGGAGGGGTTAGAAGAATTGAGGAGGAAACAACGTCCCGTCTGCTGGTCGTTATATATTGCCGCTGTCAGACGTAGATTTTTTTGTACTAACTTGTCACTGCATACGCGTAGTTTACGGCATTCTTTAAACACAGGATCTACAAAGGCAAATACAATAAAAATAATTACAGGTAACACTAAATTTTGTTATAACGAATACTCGCTATAGTGACAATTTATTTTGCCATTGTCGACTATCGTTATAACGTGGTTCCAGTATATATTATTCCTTACCTTCTCTTTACCTTCCTAAACCACTTTCTAATCTCACATCCTTCTGTTTGGCCAACCTTTCTCTGAACAATTCCCTGATAAAGGAATTTGATTCCTTTTGAGCTTCCCAACTTCATCTTTCTGATTTTCAAGATCTTGTCTTTTTAACCATTCCCACCTTCCTTGATCTGATAATCGCCTTTGTTTGTTTTCGTTGTCATAACTTGTGTTGCTGTAGTTCTACTTGGTGTGTTTAAGATTTAAATCTCTTGCCTCCTGTAACTCAACTTCATTGCTTGAAGGGATCATTATAATCACCTACTTCACTAAAACATTATAAAAATGTTTTTTCCTCTTTTAATGAAGGTATGTTCAATAGTTGTAATATATTGTTTGCTTAAGGTTTAGGTTTTGGTGCACTGGTTGCTATTTTTGCCTACTATGGCCTACTTTAAAGAGGAGAGTATGTGCAGTTTGTGTGGCACTTTTTGCCTTTCATGTCCCTTTTTTGCCCTTGTTTTTGGGGGGAAATTGTGTTCTTTATTTGCTTGCCTTTCGCCACTCCTTCATGGTAAAAAATAAAGCTTTATTGAAACCTGTAATCACAGTTTGTACATTTTGACAATTCCATTGGCATCTGTGTTATTGAAAATCCTTAGTTAATCATTTTAAATTTAAATTATATTTAAAGTGGTCTAAGGCATTTGTTAAACAATGGTTTTGTGGCCCTGGAATTATTTAAAAATATAAACAATGGTATTTAACTTTAATTTTGTTTGTGATTGTGTCAAACTATGTTCTTGTCAGTATTGGTTGATACACCAACCAATCTTAATAAGAGTTCCATCATACCAGTGTAAAACACATCCATTATTTTTCCTTTTCTAGTAACTTCCATCATAGCATGAACAAACTCTGAAACTTACTTCTGCAAAATACATTTTTACTATGTTGTGAAAACTTCTAATTGCCTCTTAAGAAGCAAGTCGGAGTTTCTATAGGTGACCAGGTGCATGGATAATGCATCAGTTTTGGCATAGTTAGCAGTGCAATGGTTGATGCAGTTCCTCAGCATGTCCTAGACTTAATACATTGCAACTTTCCAAGGACATTGGTGAAGCAGATGCTTCCCAGTCCGCCTACTGGGGACTTTCTTTTTGGCTTTTTAATTACCACACAGAAATATGCATTTCTTCTGTAAGCATGAACTGATAGAACACCCCAGGTCCAGAACTCATGAACATAAAAACAAAACTAAAATGGAAGAAAACGAAAGAAAACAAATTTTTTAAAATTAATTAAAATGTTGCAAGTAACAAAAAATAATATTCTTTTAAATATTTTGTGCCACAAAGCTATTATTTGACAACCTCTGTAACTTACAAGAAGTACTTCTCAAAAGGTTACTCCATGATAATGTAGCATTAGTAATTTACTCTTTTGTAACTTATAATAAAGTTCTTTCCCTGTTGTTAGTTTTGTTGATTTTGTTAATGTATAGTAAAAAAAAAAAGTACAGTAATAAAGTAGCAGCGCAAACAGGGTCCGCCATTGTTCATCACTGCCGAAGCTCAGATTGGAGGTAGACCAGGCCCAGTGAGGGGCCCATTACCACCCAATGGGGTTTTTTCATAGCCTACAGGGAGATTAGGAAGGAACTAGATTGGCCCCCTCCCAACTCCCTGCACCCTCCCAAACTGTAGTTACAGAGGTTGCCCTCTGCAGCTAACATTTACCTTTATGGGCCAACTGAGTTTCCCCAGATTGGCCCAGGTGTCCCAAAAATATTCCCCTCCAATTCCCCTGCCTGCGCAGGAGGAGAGGAGGGAGGCAGCACTGCCTGGTTAGTGACTCTACTTTAGTTTTGTAGTGCGATAAATGTGGGGATGTTAAAGTTAAAAAGAATTTTAAAAAGTTGCAGGATTTTTTTTTTTTTTGCAATAAAAATTAATAGTTATTTTAATTGCAAAGTTTGGTTGAGTTACGTTAAGATAACAAGTTCGTGACACGAAGAAAGTTCTGAGATTGAGTATGAAAAGAGTTTGCTCTTATTTGGTGATTTTAATTTTGCTATACCAGTTACTGATGGTAACTGGTATTTAAAGTGTTACAGGAATAAGCTGTTTGCTAAATATAGTGTAGAGAACCATATTTCAGTTATTTAATTTCATAATTTTGTATGGTTTATGACTTTAACTGTATTTTATAATACATTTTGGTTGTATGAGTGGGCTGCTAAGGCGAGCGTTTAATTTTTTGGATGTAAAAACACCGCTTAAGACGAGTATATTTCGCGTAAAGACGCTGAGGGTGTGTATTTTTGGTTTGAACAGTCGTAATTATATTTTTGTTTAGTATTACTACAGAAAAAGTTTGTAGTTTAATAAATATCGCTTGAAAAACGAGTAAGAAATAGTAATTTTTGAATCTGCGAGTTGAAAGGTCCGTGATTGGCCGAGGGTGTAAACTGAAATTATATATATATATATATATATATATATATATTTTTTTTTTTATTTTTTTTTTTTTTTGAGCTACCTTATTAAAAAAGAAAATTTATGAGTTTGCTTTGCTGAAGTTTTTTCACGACCCTCTGTTAGCAAAGCTTTTAGGTTATGTGCTGTAGTATAAAATTTACTTGTAAAAGGGATTGTGGTCACGCATTGGCTTGGCCTCATGCTCATAACTTTTGGTCAGTAATTGTGCCAAAACTTTCAGTTCACGTGGAGCTCTTGGTCCTCAAGCTGCTAACTGGAGCATACGACTAAGCTCTCGCTTTGGTTTTGCTTATTCTCTTGGCTGTTTGTGTGCGGGGTAGCTTAGAAGGAGTAAAAGGAAAAATTATTTCCAGCAATTGTTTGTCAGGATTGTTTCCATTTTGATCCTGACAATTTCTTTCGGGGAACCTTTTCCTGCCATATTGGATTCTTGGTTTTTCTAGCTTGTTTATATTATTGAAAAGAAAATTCTGAAAATACCACTATACCCAACTATTTATTGACCCTGCACAGCAGTACAGGCATAACAACCAAACTACAAACTCATAATTACATCACAATATTAATTCTGCCAGAATTTGACAAGTCAATAATATGATGTAAATACGAGTTCGTAGTTTGGTCATTATGCCTGTACTGCTGTGTAAGGTCAATAGCAAGTTGAGTATAGGATGGGTACTTTTAGAATTTTCTTTTTGAAAATATTAAAAACTAGAAAAACCAAGACTTCAATATGGCAGGTGGAGGTTCCCCTTAATTGTTGAACATATTCAGTCCATCAGCCCCAGGAAAGGTAGCAAGTACTCTATCAAGGGGATGTGAGAGTTTGCCATACAATGAAAATGAATATGGAGTATGAGTAGCTAAATTAATGCTGTTATGAGCGGTGGTGATAGTGGAGTGGGGGCAGCTGCAGTGAATTGGAGTTCTAAAGTATCAGCATATGAATTTACAGGTATTTCAGGCTGTGATTGGAAGTGGTGGGAATTTGAGGGATGTTTGTAGAGTAAAGGAAGACGTGGCTGGGATTGTGGTGGGGTGTTATGTGGGTAGAACTTTGGAAACCTGGAAAAATTTTGTGGTGCCTGGGTGTTTACATCTTTATGGTCTTATAACGTGGGATGTAGTGGATAAAATATGATGTTGCAGCGGATAAAATAGGATGTTGTGGTTGGGTGTGAGAGGAGGGTGAAATTCAGATGAATTCAATGGTGGTGTAAAGTGTGGCGATACAACAGCAGAATTTAAAGCAGAGGTCGCTCACCACCCCCAGACACTATGATGCAAGTACCCACGTATCCCCTTCCCCTTCCCAGGCACACATGTGCAAAAGCACATGTAACAGAAATTGATAACAAATTATTTATAGTAAAAAACTGAAATGAAAATGCTTAGAGCATATATCAAATAAAAAATAAATCATAGAAATCAAATGATAAATGAAAACGTCTGTAGCTTTTAGAATTTTTGTTCTTTGTATTTTTTGTTTTGAATACATTTTTTCTGATTGTTTTCAGTGTAGAAAATGTTAAAATATTCGAAATTTTAATATTACCAAACAGTAATTTAAAAGCACTTAAATAGTAAAGAAATACATTTTTAAATATTCAAAGCACATGCTTAAGCGTGGTCTTAGGAAAAAAAAAAGAGATAGCACTGATAACTTAACCTATTAATAAACTTAGGGCCGGTTTCACAAGGTCTGGTTTTGTTCCGATTAAGTTCTGATTGAAATTTAAGTGTTGGTTAGACACATTTACTGTTTCTCAATGTATGGTTAAGAATAACCAACGTTTAATTTGCTTATAACCAATGGTTCTATTAAACACAAGAATAGGTTCTGATTACTGGACTAATCAGAACATTACAAAAAATATGGTGGCCATTCTTGACTGATTTGATGTTATGTTTATGTATTTAAATAGTGTCTTATGTCAGCAGAAGATTCAATTGGTTATTTAGGATGATGACGACAAAATTATTGATTGCGTCAGTTGGCTACGATTATTAGGCCTTTATTAGAGACAAGTTATTAATTTTCAAATGAATTTTATACATGCGAAAATGTGATTTCAAGACATATGGGTACCTACGTACTCATGTAAATGGATAAAAATAGGCTAGAAATACTTCTTTGGTGATGGAATAAGCTAATATTGTATAAATGTAATTAAATATTACTTGTTTTCTAAAATGATTATTTTTTTCAGGGCTCAATCAATACCTTATCTTCAGAAAATCAGGCATAGTTCTGCCAACATATTTATTAATAGTAGATTTGGATGTTTTGGATTTTGTTTTAAGGTATTGGGAAAAGTTAGTTTGTCTCTTTTAAATTATTATAAATGGTTTCGCGAAGGTCTGCACACATGTAAACTTATGTGTTTTAGATAGTTATTTCATTATGAAATAGTTGATGGATTCATGACAGCCGCTAGTTTAAGATGAATAAAAAATTTGTGAACACATGCTGGAATTGGGTTGAATTCCATGCAATCTTAGTCGTTTAATTAATAATTTTGTGATGCCATGCGCTGTATTTAAGATGTACACTGCTATAAAGCAATAACCGTTAAACGTGTATTTTTAAATTTGAGACAGTTAACCATCTGGGAGCAGCTGAAATATTTTTTAAATTAAATTTATTACACTTGTTAAAATTTCATCCAATTCTGTTCGGTATTGAGGCCGTACAAGGCATTTTTTATTGACGCTTGTTAATATAGTGCAAAGTGCCTAGCCATTGCACTTTTTGGTGTGATTCGGCTAGCAAATGGACGACAATCTTAATTAAATAAATATTCTGGCCTCTGGGATGTAAAAGTTTGCTGCTTCGATGTTTAGTAAGAAAGTTTATTTCTCATTTTCTGCTTGTTATAAATATATCAATTTATGTAATCGTGGTGCTATCTATGGGAACTTTTTCAAACTTTTTGGAGTCATTGGAAAAGTAGAGATGCAAGAAAGTGTGCTTTTATATTAACGATTGTATTAATTTTTACAGACCTATTATCTATTGTAGAGTATTTTCATAATAATTATATATTCATATTATGCAATATATTTCACACCCGAGACGTATTGAGCCATTACCATGCTAACGTTGCTTTCAAAGTATTGCTAGTATTGCACATTCAGGCAGGCATGCGCACACATATTTGTAAAGTCATGATTTCTTTCTTGTGCTTGCGTGATGTGTTAATATTAATATACTGGAAATATGTGCATAATATTTGAGAAATTAAATTTTACATACTTAAGGAAGCAATTTTTTGGCACTTTATTTAGTAACGTGTAATTGTGTGTTTTTTGAAATTGTGAAATGTGTATTGAAATACTTCTACATTTCAAGTACACCTAATATATAATCACTGCAACAACGGTTCTAAAAACTTCTTTGTGTTGGAATCATGTCACATAAACCACGCCAAAGTCTACATTAATTGGCATTAGATTAGCTGTCTTGTTTTAAATATCACAAATACTTGTGAAACTAAGAAATTAATATAATATTATATGAATTAGTAATGTTTCCTGTTCAAAACCATTTATTATTTGTGCTTCCTTTTGTGTTTTTACAACAAACTTTGTCTAACCAGAACAACATAAACAGCAGATGATGACCTGGCAGCAACCTATCACAAACAAAAACATCACTGCACTGTTGTCAGATTTATCTTTACCAGCACTTAGCTAACCAACACTTTCTTAACCAAGAAATTTCTTTTGAGAAACCGTACGAGACTAACCAATGATTAAAACTTCTGTTTAAATTTTCTATCTGATATATATCTTTCTCCAAAATCTTTATTATGAGACTAATGGCTTCTATCTCTCACGTCACTGTACACTGAGAAATAATATTTTCATAGGAACCAAATTTCTGTACTTATAACCTATCTAGACTGTTAACGTAGGTAGTAATAACAACAGAATTTCTGCTGTGGTCCTGTTCCTGATTGTACATACAACTATACAAATAATTCCGACAGCAGGGTCATTGGTCCCCACTACACAAAAAACACTTCAACAGAANGAATATTTTCATAGGAACCAAATTTCTGTACTTATAACCTATCTAGACTGTTAACGTAGGTAGTAATAACAACAGAATTTCTGCTGTGGTCCTGTTCCTAATTGTACATACAACTATACAAATAATTCCGACAGCAGGGTCATTGGTCCCCACTACACAAAAAACACTTCAACAGAACAGCTTCAACAATATTTTATGTTCCTGCAACAAATAGAACTGTAACAAATAACAGAACTATGTTACAAAATCTAAAGCCCAATTACAGAACTGTTCTGCTTTCACTTCTGTGCTGATTGTTTAGTGTATGTACTTAAATTTTAGCATTTTGTACCGCACATATAAGTTATTTTTGGTTTTTGTATGCACAAATTTTAAAATTCTCTGGGCCTTTTATACACCCAGCTACCATTACACTTATATGTTTTTTGTTTAGAAGAGTTTCCATTTCTTAGGCATGATGACATTAACTACTGAATTTGTCTGAGAAATAACTTAGATGTTTTTGCATAAGAAATGCACTCCTACATTTCATGACAAGCACTAGCGTAAAAATCAATGTTTCTTATGTTTCAGTTAATTTAAAGTAGATTATAAAAACTATTAGCTTGGGGTAAATGAGTGGTTTAGGATAGTGAGAGGTGTGGACTATCTAAAAAAATATGTTGCCCAACAAGCTCACTCAGTAATTTTTAAGTCAATACTCTACTCAATACTGAGTGAATAAAGTCTGGAATATTTACTTGCCCAACTAATGACTCAGTTTTTTTCTTGATGCATCAGATTTCACTCAGAATTGTTGTGAATAAAGTTGAGTAACTGCTCCGAGCTGGAGTTAATAATGATATTTCTATGAGTTTATGACAGGAGAGACAAGTCCAAACTAATGTGAGGGCCATAAAATGTAATCAAGGGAGTTTTAACAGGCTGCTTAGTAGAAGAAAAAAGGGGGGTGGGGGTTGGATGTATGTTATTAAAATATTTTAAACTTAACATACTGAATGTGGTATAAAAATAATACATGCAGTTTTAACAAGTACAAAAACAGGCACTATGCAGTCATGAAATTAGGAAACCATAAAGTACTTCTAGAAGTCTGGCATATCTTTTTGGCTACAAATTGTTCAAAATGTGGAGAAATATCGTGGCTTGAAACAACTCTCGCTATACTTTTTGAGTTTTCTTGAGATGACTTGTTAGTTAGATTTGTTCATCTTTAGGAGGAAGAAAAACTGTTCAGAAATGTTCTGCGAGTTGAATTGTTAGTTTGGATTTGTTCTACTTTAGATAGAAGGAAAACTATTGATGAATGAAAGTTTTAAAATTCGTTGGATTGATTGTCCATTATGCCACTCACCATTTTCATATTTAATTTACAAACACTCTGAACGCAGGTGGCATTCTTCTTGTTTCCCCATAATAAGCTAGGGCTGCACAGAAATGAGCCAGGGCCCACATGCAGCCCGTGGACTGCAATTTTGATATACCTGATCTAGGATTACGCATGCTTACTTTTGGTTTATGTATAATGGCTATGTACATGCATGTTTTTAAAACAAACGTTTATTCAGAAAGAAGTCATAAATAGTCGTAAAGAGCTTTTGCTATTGGAAAATGACAGCATTGAATTTTGACACAAGAATTCTTACCAAATAGGAATGAAGCATGAAATGAGTTTTTGTCTGTGAATCAAGTTAATAGTTAATAATAATATTATTTCTTGCCTGGTTTGTACATTCAGAAGCAAATTCTTTGACAAAGGCGTTAGTTAATTAGAGTAGGAAATCTGTGGAATTTCCATAATTTAATTTTGAAACAGTGTATTTATTTTGATCTTGTTTAATGATTTTAAGGTATTACTTAAATGTTTTCTTATTAGAGTCTATTGTGTGATATAACTTGTTGTCAGTTTAATTTAGAAAATTGTACTGTTACTTACAGTGCGGGTTTCCAACTGTTGGTACATGTACCACTGGTGGGGAGGTAAATTCAGGTGGTATGTGACCATTTTCAAAAAATGTTAAGTTTTTGTAAAATTTTTTAAAAAATTCCTTTTTTTGTGTTAAAAATATCTGATTTTTCCTTTCAATATTTTAGTTTCACCCCCAAATTTTTTTCCCTTGGAACTCCCAAAATTCACTAAAATATGCAAAACAAAATTACAAACTCACCTTTTTCCCCTCTTTTCACTCTACCCAGTTTAGATCTGAAAAAATTCACAACACTTAATGTAGTTGGTTATTCTACCTATTTCATCTACAATCTCATTGTATTTAACTTACCTTCTATATACTTCATGCAATTATTGCTGTCTTATGTCTACCTGCCCCAGCATTGCCATATTCATTTCATTTTGCAAATGTAGTTTTCTCCTCGAATGGAGTGGAGAAGTTGGACAGATATTGTTTAAACCACACATTTTCATTTCAGTGGTAGTGTTATTAACATATTTTGGCAGCTTTAAATTGTGGAAGTTTTCAACGCTGATGGTGATGTGGGGGGGAGATGGAGCAATGGCAAAATGAAATTGTGATGAAACAGGTGTACCCCAAAAAAATTCTGCCAATGGCAATGTCTGCTACGTTTCCTGGTTACGAAAAATTATGTCAACCCCACGGGGAATAGAGTGGATAACACACGACACATGACCTGTTATATCATTACATGGTCTCATTTAGAACAGCAATGTCATGAACCAAACAGCAAATGTGTTACTATGTGCCAGATGTTGAGATTCATTGTTGGAACATTGGGAATTAATTTCTCGAAAATGGCATTTAGCTTAAAAACACAACACTCTATTTTTGTTCACCATTTATGGTTGATTACAAATCCACAGGGAACAATGTCGTACAGTTATATTTTTTGATGCACAAATGTTGTGCCAACCCCTCTCTTTTCATGGATGGGGGTTGATATTGAAGCCCAAATTTTTGTGCTTTGTACTTCATTGTTTAACAATGCAGTACTCAGAAACTATAGACAGTTATCTTTCATTCTGACTGTGTTACTAGCAAAAAAATATCAGCTTCAGCTACACTTTCTAAGTGTGGTTACACACATCTGTGTTACGTCAAAAAACACATTGCTGCGACAGCTTTCAAAAAAGTATCGCAAGTGCGACACAGCTGCCATCTATTGAGTTGTTACATTACTGCCTGAAGAGCATGGGCATTGGCAGTTTGTGCCCCAACTCTGCCGCACTTCTGCAATTTTTGAGACGTCTTGTGTGTCTTTTGCAAGGGAATAATATACACCATCGTGGGCACAGACCATCTGTGCCCGAAAGCTGCAAGGAAAAATATTGCCCGCCTCTAAAGTATTAAGACATGATTCACAGCCTAGTGATATAGTACTTCAAGACCAAATAGGTTATTTGTACATTTAAATAAAGAAATAAAAGATTTATAAAAGAGCATTTCTTTGCTGTGGCATGTTAAAATTTATTTGGGAGGACATGTGCCCCTGCATGCATCGGCAAGAGCCGCCCCTGCATAGCGTAAACATTTTATTTTAGTTGCAAGACACCTTTTTCCCTTATACCTCAAATACCCTGCTTCATTACAATTACAAAATCACTCAAAGCATCATCCCATACTTGCCTAGGCCTGCTGGCATGTACACAGCATGCATAAAAACATTAATAGTCCTAGTGTTTGTTGCATTTTATTGTCCACTGAGAGTGAATAGCATTTTAAAATGTAAAATTTCGTATATTTGCGACTGACTTAAAATGGACAAAAATAAGCCTTCATGTTTTTTTTTTTATCGGAATAGCAAGGCATTGCCCTGGTGTAATCTCCGCTGTTCAAGTGGTTAATTATTCAATTTGTGCACTGTGGATCAGGAAAAGAACCATAAATACGAGATAATTTTTTAGGATTTGTCCCAAAAGACAGTTTGACAGAAGCCCTAACAATCTTTCTGTTAATTCATTTCAAAGAAATTAATGTATTATTGTACAACATGCATTGTCAATGATAAGACAGTGGGGTGAACATGAGAAGCATCCTTGGGCATTTTTTGCACAATGTAATGCCCACTCTCTTAACTAAGTAGTTATCCACCCTGCTCTATCTTGCAATGATGATTTTTTTTTCATCATTGTGCAAGGTGAGTATAGTTATTCTTATACCTCAACTTATCAATGGTCTGTGCTAAAGGGACACTTAACAGCTCTAACTGTGAACTCCATTAGTGAAACTCGTCTTCACTACTATCGACTGGTAAAATTTATGACACTTAGTATGAGTTATCAGAGAATACAGCCATATTTAAAATGCAGCTGGACTTGTCGCAAAAATATAAAGTTTCTTTGAACATGTGCAATCAAAGAAAGGTTTTTAAGAGAGAATAG
Source organism: Clitarchus hookeri (assembly GCA_002778355.1). Lineage (NCBI taxonomy): Eukaryota > Metazoa > Arthropoda > Insecta > Phasmatodea > Phasmatidae > Clitarchus > Clitarchus hookeri. The sequence continues at coordinate 367,071 of NQII01000472.1, forward strand.
TCCTCACAAAGAAAATAGCTGAAAATTCCATGATATTGAGTCACATTTCCTAGTAAAATTATCAGTTCGTCCCAGATAAACCAAACTATGAATTGCACAGCAAATTTACTGTCAATGTGAACCCTTAAAAGTCATTTAAAAGCAGCTTCCTTGTCTACCTACTGGATTATGCTGTCACGTCGTTGGACAAATGATTTGTCCAACTAAAAATACATTGACATATTTGGCTTTCTGTACAATGAGATGTAAAGAGTAAGGAAGTAAGGGGGTGCCTTAAAGCAATCTGCACCAGCTCGTCTGTGTGAAAAATTTGTCTTGGGCTGCCTCTGCCCTTGACTTGGAGAACAACATTGGATAACTGGAATTGTGGAGTTTTTTAGTTGTAATATATTTAGACACGTAATCAGCAATGATATTAGTGAGGTACTAAGCTTTTTGGTAAATATTTTGAAGTATAAAGATCTCCATTCAACACCAGGAACATTAAAATCACCAACAATAATAATCTTACCTTTATAATTTACAAGTGTATATTCAAAAGTTAAGATAAATAACTGATATAATTCTCTGCGAGAAAGGACAGAAGAATTTGTTACATGCTCCTTGGCATTGCCAGGTTCGAGGGGGTGAGGTATAAAAAACAAATTAATTTCATTTATTTACATTTTCACCAAAAATAAGTACAGTGGAGTCTCCATTATCCGTCAGTCTCGGGACCATCACCGTGACGGTTGAGAGAATAGACGGATAATAGAAATGCCCCCCCCCC
>NQII01000472.1:367914-388594 GCA_002778355.1 Clitarchus hookeri
TTAAATATTGTAGACTTCTGTTTATTATGTTGATAAAATAACAAAATTGAATACAGTATTATTATGTATGTTTGGTAGTATAATTCTACCTAATAAAAGTCTGTCATTTTCCTTTGTTGTAATACTCCACTGGCTTTTGTTGCTGCCGTGTTGCGTATCTTACGTAGGAGTAACATCTGTGTAGCGTCTGCCTCTTCTTGTTGCTCGTACCATTCAATGCACTTAGAAAACATGTTTTCAGCATCACTGTGGCTAATTATTTTGGGGCAATCCTTTATTGTATCATCCTCTTCTTCTTCACTTAAACATTCTACCTCCTGTGTTGCACTTAATACAAGTTCATCATCATTTTATATTTTTTAAAAGCCTCAGTCAAATCTGTCAATACCCAGCCATTCACTTACTTCACCTATTGATGTGTTTTCTCCACCTGGAATCCCTTGACTCAGAAGTAAAATTTCCTCATAATTTCCAGATTCGTTTATGGCCTCAGTCTCGTTTACAGTCTCAGGCCACAGTTTGTTCCAGCCCTTTTTTAATGTTTCTTCTGATATATCTTGCCAGGCTTCAGCGACATTAAAAATTACGTCTTTAATAGTGTGACGCGTCCCGCGCCCCTAAAGACAGTTTATTCGTCAGAAGACACGCTCTGGCGAAACTCACAGGTGGACGACCGCAATAAATACTAAGGGTTTTGCGGACGTGCTGGAAGAATGACTCCAGGAAAGGCGCAGCCGCGCCTCGCAGCCGCAAGGCGTGCTACCAAATGTCCTGCACATGCAGACGATATCCGGAGGCAACGGAAGACACACGTGCGCGGGCACAGCTGCGTTTGCAGCTGCCAAGGGACGCCGAGCTCACACCATCGGCTGTGTCTGTCCCAGGCTGGCTACCGCAATAAACAATGAGAGCTTTTGGCGAGCGGGCGGGAATACTAGCGACACGATATCCGAAGGCAGCGGAAGACGCACATACGCCGAACCAAGAGGCCACCCAAGTGTTCCCGCACGTGCAGCAACGCAACAGTAAACTTCCATGCCAGAATCAAGGGGCGACACCGGGCCCGCCGGGCTCAAAGTGCGGATCACAGTAACATCGGACACGTGTTTTACAACTCTGGGGAAGCAGCGAGCAGCCCGGCCACGTGCAGAGGTGATGCTAGTTCAATATGGCGAACGAGTATACAAAACCACGAGAGAGAGGAAGGAACGGGGCAGTCAGCCTTCGTCAAACAAGGAGTGTGGACCGGAGCCGAGAGAAACGAGTTTGCGAGAATGCATCACGAAGTCAACCTCAGTCGGAGGCCGTCGAGCAAGACGAGCGAAGGGAAGAGTCCGAGAAAACGGCAGTCGGCCGACGGGAATCGAGGAGTGCAAAGTGAATCCGGGACGAGACGCCAACGGCAGTCGGCCGTCGTCCATCGAGCAGTGCGGAGTGGAGCCGAGAGGAGGAGTTCGAGACCAGGCGTCGAGACGCCCACCAAGTGCCGGAGCGGTCCCAGGTCGCCAGCTGGGAGATGAATCATCGCCTCGAGACAAGCTAAGTAGTAACATACCGGAAGTGCGACGAACCTTGCTCCCCCACGGCGCAAATCTCCGCGGCAAGCCTTACGTAGACTATGTAGCTAAAGGGGAGGGGAGAGTTGTCTCGTTTGTTCCTGTAGAAGTGACCCTGTTAAGCATAAATAAAACTGACTTAGGGTAACTTGAAAACAAGGTGAATTTATTTGGTAAATTGGACCTAGAGACAATAGTGTCGACATATTCCTACTCCCTAACACTGAGGGCTAGCATCAAATGTTGGCACCTTATGCCGAGAGCAGATTCCATACCTACTTATAAACCATAGCATTGGGCAGGTATCAAGTGTATGACCTCCAAAACTGCTTTACACTTATTAATTCTACCCCAACACAAACAACTTTTTGAATAAAGCATTTTCGATAACGTCGCTTCATGCTTTCAATAATACCCTGATCCATGGGCTGAATTAGTGGGGTAGTGTTAGCAGGCAAAAAGTGGCACGTAATTTTTCCATCATCACTTTGTAAGTCATGAGAAGGATGAGTTGGTGCATTGCCCATTAATATGGTCCATACTGTATAAGAAGGCCACTCTCTGACAGTCAGTGAGTGGCAACTTAACGTTTACGAAACAAACAAAGCGCCATTTACAAAATCCTGTATCAGCTGATGCACGAACGAACAAAAGTTAAAATTACGTTGGCTATTCTGAGTGCACTGCCAATGCACATCAGAAAAGCAGAAAATGCGCGGATAAGAAAGAGTTCGTAGATTTATTAATACATTTTATTTTACNGCGAATATGAAAGAGTTCGTAGATTTATTAATACATTTTATTTTACGAGGTCACAAAACAATGGTTGTTAGCGTTAAAAACTAAACTTCGTGATAATGTAGTTATTTTTAAGTGCTCAAAATGAAATGTACAATAGAACGATACGACGTGGAAAAGTTTTCTGAAGTTGTGCTAACTTCAGAAAGCTTTTTCACGTCGTATCATCCATCTCAAACCTTGCTTTCAACACGTCCACGATATTAATTCCTAAAGCATACAGAAATATTGCATAATATTGTTGAATTATTTTTTCTAATAATTTGACGAAACGACACGAGTTTTAAATATATTTCCAGCCCGTAACATAAGAATTATCAACTTTAAAAGATACGGCATCTCTTGACCATAAAGAGAGTTACTCAAAACTTTACTGTGACGTGCTGCGCGCTATCTATCGGATATTCTGCGAGCTATTACCAGCCAGAAATGAACCTCTTTCTTGCACGATATATAACGAATTTACAAACATATGCCAATAGTTATATTTTTCCACGAGCTCTGCATAATTTTTAAAGTAACATATATTTCATCTACAACGATTTGGAGTGCAAGTCATTTATATTCGGCCGGTAATCGTTCGTCTACGTAAATTATACGCCATATTGTTCTCTAGAAACCCATCTCCTTGTTTCCGTAGAAAGTGAGACACGCGTGAATAGTTTTTAAGCAATTCTAACGTTATTCCACGTCACATATTTCCAACTTGTATATATTAGCTATAACGTCCAAAGTGTAATAATAGATACAACAGACCGTCTCGCAAATTTTAACCCAAATTCACTATCTCGGACAAATTAAAAAAGAGTTATCAAATATCTAATTATTTGCAACATTTTATATTTTTAACTTCATAACCTACTTATATTTTTTGACAGATGTCAGTCTTAAAATATCTTAAAATTTGTTTAGCATTACAGTACAATGATAAGTGGATTAGCTGACAGCGTGTTGATAAAAAATACAGCCCCGACGTGACGGACCAGCTGATGGCGGAAGGATACGTAGTCAGATGTAAACAGTGGCTCTACATTCGTCGAGTTGTCAAAAAGTGGCCTTCTTATATGGTAAAGAATATAACATGGCTTCTTCAGGCAATCCGATCGATTTTAAATGTGTTTTTACATTCGGCACAAACACACTGTGGAACCACTCATTAAATATATCCTGGCTCATCCATGCACTTTTGTGTGCATAATATTTGGCAGGTAAGACATTTAAATTCATATTTTTGAAAGCTCGAGGCTTTTTAGATTTCCCAATGATTAGTAAAGGAAACCTATGTCTACCATTTGCATTCACATGCACCATAACAGTGATGCAGTCTTTTTGCATTTTAAAACCAGGTGCAGATTTTTCCGATAAGGAGGCTAAGGTTTTCACGGGAAGTGCTTTCCAATTTAGGCCAGTTTCATCATAGTTGTAAACTTGCTCTCTGACCAAATTTCTATATTTTATTTCTTTCATTAGTTTTTCACCCGATATGTACAACTGCCTTATGCCATGTAGACCCTTAAATTTATCCAGCCAACCTTTACTAGCCTTAAATGAAGGATCCCCATCAAGCTTCTTGTTCATTTCGATAGCTTTAGCCATTATTATGTGCTCAGAAACTGGCATCCCTTGACTGCGGGCTTGAATGAACCACTGATAATTTACTGTATCCAGTTGGTCCAGTTTTTCTGGCTTCATCGTTTTTCTTAGTTTGACATCTCCGTCTGTCGTTTGCATTTTTAAACATGACTTTAGATTTTATCTGCAGCTTCCTTAATATCATTGACTGTCGTCCACCCGATTCCATATAGTGGAGCGATACTCATTGCACTTTCTCATTTACGCAGTTGTTTCATAATAATTGTTTTATAATAAGTCCCAATACAACACTTTTTGGTTTGTCAGACATTTTTAAACACACTACACTTTGACAACAAACTCAGGACAATAACTTGCTGATTAAGTGACTACCGCTACTGAACTGACTGTAGGAATGGGAGGGCGTATGAGTATCTAGGAATTCCGCTAGGGTGGTGAGGAAGACGGAACGGTTCTAGGAAGTACAAATGTAGGTTGTGCATAAACAATAAACGTTAGTCATTCACATTCGGCACCGCACAGAATGTATTTTTACTGGGTATATGTATTACAGTACAGTATACGTATTGTTCAACTCAATAATGTGCTTAATTTGATCTAATATAAAGCAAGAAAAAGTTATTTAATTTTTAGTTTATTAAGCTTGTTTTTTGTATCCAATTTTATTATTTTATTTGTTGTGTCAGTTTACTGACGGTTAACTGAGGCNAGAAACTGACGGTTAAAAGGGTGACGGTTAACTGAGGCTCCACTGTAATACAAAATTTTTCCTCCACTATCTGCTGCAATTCTCTGTTACATTCCATTGTGAAACCAATAAACTAATACTGAGTATTTATTTCCATTAAAAATGTATCAAATAATTGATTCCGTTAACATGCATAATATAAACTAAGTCTCTAAACCTGTTCATTTGCACCAGTGTGTCAAGTCTCTTGTGATCTCCCACCTCTGTTCCAATGCCCTGGTTAACTACAAACACTACTGCACTCATTTGCGAGAATGCTGATGTCTCCACTAATGCGCCATGATTCCCAGGTTACTACTGCTGCTTGCTGAAACCTCCCGGAACACTCCAATGCGGGGGCCGCGGTGGCTGAGCGATTAGCCTGCTCGCCTTCCACCAAGGCAAACCAGGTTTAATCCCCGGCTGGGTAACTCCCGGATTTTCGCATTTGGGACCCGTGCCGAACGATGCCACTGGTCGGCTGGTTTTCTCGTGGCTCTCCCATTTCCCCTGCCCTTTCATTCTGGCATTGCTCCATATTCACCTCAATCACCCTCATCTGCTCTCAAGACCTTGCTGGTAAGAGCTGCCCAAATCTCTTCACTTCACTCTTTATTTATACTTGTTGGCTCGCCTTTCTGATATTTCCACACATACCATGACCCTGATGACCCAATTCAGTGTCCAAAGGGTTCCTGACTGGAGTAGGTAATCCCTGACCTTCTGGAAGGTGTTGGCTGCTGCCAGGCCCTAGATGTCAGTCACTGGTATGGCACAATAGTTCCCCTCCCTGCATCCGGTCAACCGAAGATCGGACCTGTCAAAGGGGTGAGCCAACGCAGACCACTGGCTGGCAAGGCTGACAATATGCACCCGAAGATAAACCACCGGCTCATAATAGTATATAACATCTAGGAGAATAGTCAAATTTATAAGTTTTAACTTTAGTCTATATAGCTTGAACTTTTGAACTTTATCATATTTATATATCTGTCGAGGATCAGGAAAATAATAAGTGTTTACTGTAATTAAACATTCTCCTTAATGTTTGAAGTGTATTCAAAATAATTATCAGTTCTGAAATTTTAATAGTAATTACGGAAGTGAGAGTATCTAACGCCTTAATTGAACCAAGTTTTAAAAAATACATATAATAGAAAAATTTAGTTGTATTTCCTAAAAATTTTGATGATTTAGTTTACAAACCTTTTACATTCTGATAAATTAATGGCCCCTCTGAAGTAATCTTTTGAAGACAAAGAATGCCTATTTTTTGGTTTTGCAGGGCAAAGCTGCTATAACTTCAGCTGTTTTTTTTTAGAATATGGATCTGTTGGACTTGTGGCAGTTTCTACACTTGGTCTGTCACAAGTGGTTTTCTTTGACAGTACAGCTGTTAATTTCTTTGGGTTCATATGTAGGGATTAATAAGTATGCCTGAAGGCCAAACCATTGTGTTATATATTGAGTTAGTTTTTTCTAGTACAGCTAAGTAAAAATATGCATAAGAGCTATATTTAGTTTTAAATTGAGGACTTCAAAGAAATTTATGTTAATTTAATTTTTAACATTGTAAGTGATTTTGTGTTTCTTGTACCAATTTGGCTTGTGTTCCTTTTTTAGCCTACTTTATGAAGGCAAGAGAGGGTTATGAGATCACTTCCCTGTGAGTGAGCACGTATGCATGTGGATGCATGTGTGCATGTGTACATGTGTACGTGTGTGTGTCTCCTCTCCCCCTTAAAAACTTTTGAATGCGTGAACCTAACTTCACCAAACTTGGTACCCATATAGTACTTGGTAAGGAAATCTGATTTAATAGTTTTCAGCCAAGCTGGGTGTTTATTTTCAAAATGGTGACCATTTTAAAATTTAGGAGATGACTTATATCTACAATTATTTACCCATTTAAACCAAATTTTGTATGATGACAGTCCATTATGTAACCATTAAATTTAGAAATGGATATTGTTGGTCCACCATTTTGGAAAATAGCACCACATGATAAATAAAGTAGTATTATATAAATGAGAGATCTCGCACAGGATTCAGGAGTTGGATTTCAGACTCGTCTGCCAACTCGAGTGATGTTGCAGGCAGAGATTGTGTTTGACGGCCTAGGGTGGCCATCTTATGAACAATATGACCTGTTCCACTCCTAAAATCACTTCAGAAATTAATGATTTTATCCCAAAATAACTTTTTTCCACCAAGAATGGTAAAAAAAGGGATCATGTATAGATAAAGTTCTCAAATGAGCAAAGCGGATTCAAGGCTCCTAGCAGATTGAGCCACCTAGTTCTCAGAGCAATAAAAGCAGATTCGAGGCTCAGAGCCAGGTCCACTGGATCAGCAGTCGTAGCCCCGTCCCCTAACCACCATCTTGCACCTCCATCACTAAATCACTTCCCTTGCACAAACCCTTCCCCCACCAAACCCCCTTCTCCTTATCCCTCCTCCCCACCACCCACCCTATAACCAAAATTGCAAAAATTGCAAAAAAAATTTTAAAAATTCTAAAAATAAGGGAAAATTTTTTTTGCTACTGGCTTGGATCTCCATGTTGGATGTTGATGACATTGATCTAACCCCAATGACCTTAAACTCAAGATATAAAANAATTTTTTTTGCTACTGGCTTGGATCTCCATGTTGGATGTTGATGACATTGATCTAACCCCAATGACCTTAAACTCAAGATATAAAAAAAAAAATTGCAAAGAAATCTGAAGAAATTCATAAAAATCGAGGAACAAATTACACCACTGACTCTGACCCCATGTTGCATGTTGGTGACCTTGACCTTGGCCATAGNATAAAAATCGAGGAACAAATTACACCACTGACTCTGACCCCATGTTGCATGTTGGTGACCTTGACCTTGGCCATAGTGACCTTAAACTCAAAAATCATAAAAAATAAATAACACATTGTGAATATTCTAGGAATAAATTACACGACTGGCCCCAACCACCATGTTGGATGTAAGTGACTTTGACTCCAGTGACTTTAAAATTTAAAAAAAACTTGAAAAAAATAATACAAAACATTGAGGAAAAAATTACATATCTAATGAGAAAAATCAATTTGGACACTTGAGGGTTTCATTCTCGTAATGATAGCAGAGCGCAGCCACTCCCTAGTACGATGATCACCAGGCGACTGAACACCCGCCCTTATATTTCATTACATTAATCTGCCAACCCCCAAAGTGAATTATTGACTTTATGTAATACGCATACCCTCTCCCCTCCCCCTTTATCCACATCACCATCACACCTGTCATCACTCCACTTCTGTTGCCATTTACTCACTAGCTCGACCCCAAAACAGCATCTACACATGCCACCAACCCACCACCTGATTCCACTCCTCCCCCTCATCATTAACTTGCCATAGCTTGACACCCTCACCATTTACTCAACTTATCTCTTCCCTCTCACCATCCACCCACGCCATCAACCAACAGTATGACTCTCCACCCCTTACACTCTCCACCCCTTACACTCTCCAAACCTCAGTCCCGTCCCACTACCGGCCCTTATACAACCCTTCCTCTCACTCCAGCTAGCTTCCACCATTTCATTTACTCACTACAGTTAGATTGATAAGTAATTTCCACTCCAACCTCACCAATCATTTGCTGTACCTCATCTGATTATTTGCTAAAGTTCGACTCTGCTCCCCAACTACTACCATGCCACGCACCCGCTCCTCACACTAAAATCAATTTAGCCAGTTCTATTTACTCACTGTAATTTGACACCTTCCATCCCACCATTATATTTCGTTTACTATTTTGTTTGCTCTCAACACGCCTTACCTCCCCTCATGATTGACTCAGACCATAAGACTTATCATTATTAGCTGGCCATAACAAAGGACCATATCTACCAACCATACAAGCCAACCATACTAGCCAATGACTGACTCCACCCAAGACTGGCTCCACCCAAGACTCGCTCCACCCGAGACTTGCTCCACCCGAGACTGGGTCCACCAGAGATTCGCTCCACCCGAGACTCGCTCCTGTAAAACTGATCTGAAAAGTGACAAGACCAACCAGCAAGACCAACTGACCATACCACCCACATATACCAACAGACAATGACAACCAGTTTCTAAAAGTAGCCTCATACGAATCTCTTTGCTAATCTCTTTGCACAAAAGTTTCATAACACTTCACAATATCTTCACAAATCTTCACAAAATCCTTGCAAAATATCTCACCTACAGCTAACAATACCAAAGGTGAATACGAGTTAACCAGATCAACCCACTGACCAGATAGACCAACCATACAGATGGACCATATGAATCATCCATCAGTCCCCCATATGAACCATCCATACTAACCCACCATATGAAACAACCACATTAGCCGACCATATGAACCAACCATACCAGCTGGCCATATGAACCGAACATATGATTCATCCATATCAAACACCCATTCCACCCAACCAGACCAATGGCCCAGCAAGACCATCTGGGGATACCAATGGGCAAGACCGACCATATGAACCAACCATACAAGCCAAACATATGAACCGACCATACCAACAAACCGTACAAACCGATCTTGCCACCCAACCATTCAAATGGACCATACGAACCATTCGTACATACCAACCATACCAGCCAACCATACCAGCCAACCACTGGAAAACAATACAAAAACCTTATGAACTGCTCATACTAGCTGCCCATATTAACCAACCAAACCAGCAAACCAGGCGAACCAACCATATGAACCTAACATATAAGTCGACAATACAAGCTTAAAATATGAACCGGCCATGCCATTCAAACACATCCCCAAATCATACGAACCGCCGATACCGAACGACCATTCCAGCTGACCAGTCTAACAACCATCAAGATCAGCCAACCATAACAACCGCTAATGCTGACCAGTCGACCAGCCATACAAACTGACCATTACTGGCAGACCATAACTAAGGTCCATACCAAAGTATTACTGACTTGTCATGGACGAGTTCACTACTCCCAAGCAGGGGTGTAGGGTAGCCATGCTCAATTGTGACTAAAACAAATCTGGTAAATTGCTCCCTACTAATTTGCATTATTGCACAGTGGTGCAATATATTAGATTATTCCCTGCACATTCTAAACACTTGCACTTTGCACACAACACACGTACTGGGGTATAAACACTGACTGAAAGAAGCACACGAGAGGCAACTGGAATATAGGAACCGCTGTGTCCCCCTCGCTACATTCATTTACCTGGCTGTATTTTTACTGGAGACTCTTCTGGATGTAGTTAGCCGGCCCAAATTATCACACCTTCAAAAGTTACTTCTTGAGGGAATGAAGGTGGGATGGCCAATTAATTGACTTTGGTGGTGCCATAGAAGTATGCCAGTAGGGTGCTCTCCCAACAAGCCATGCTGTCTCTGGAGTCAGGGAAAGTAGCCGCCGGCATTTGGGGCGTGACTTGTCCCCAGTAGAGGGCACATCATTGCTGCGCATTGGCAGTGGTACGAATGGGATAAAGGAGGAGAGACACTGTACATGTCATACCCCTCCCTCTGGAGGCCTTTCATCCACCACAACCCATTGCTCCCTGCTGGCAGGCTAGTGGCAGCAGGACGGTGGTCGACAGGGCCTTTTCTGAGGTCGCAGATGGTAGGGGCCTCGGTGGTAAGGTGGAGCGGGTGCCTTGCTGACGTGGTGCTGGATCGGCTGCTGGGGGAGGCAAGTGGCATCCAAAAGCAGTGCAGGAAGCACGTGGTGGGCGATAAAGATGCTTGGAGTGGCGGAGAGGTGACAAGCCATGCTCCATCTCGGTTTTGTCGCTGCAGCTGGATGTGGAGTAGGGTTTGCAGCACGGCCACATGAGGCACTGGGTTGGTGGTTGGGTGCCCCCAACATGTCGCAGGGGCATGCCCACTACTGGCTCGGTAGATACCTTGTTCATTGGGATGGATGCTGGGCATCCCGACGGCATCACAGCATTGCTGGGCAGGGGTGGCACCAGTGGGCTTGTAGTCTCGGCAGGTGACCCTGGTGGCGTGCCTTGGGCGGAGGCGTCATAGACTGGCATTGTGACGCAGGGCATCACAGTGCGAGGCGTCACTCGTGTTGGTGCAGCTGGCAGGTGAATGTCGGCAGCAGGGGTCCCCAACCAGGTGTACTTGTCGGTGACCTGTTGTCTATGTGCCCTGGGAGCGTCGTGATGCCAGACATTGCAGGCTGTAGCAGGCGTTTGAGGCTACTGCCGGTTGTGGACTCAGGCACAGAGACATCTGACTCGCTTGCTGAATGTTGTGGCAGTGCTGTTGGTGCGTCGGCACCATGCGGCGTCTCAGAGGAGTCCGCTGTCGCAGTGCCTGTCAGGGTGGCAGCACTGTGCAGATTATCACAGTGCACTGGCTTCATGTCTTCTCCCAACACAGACTAAATACATTGTCTTACCCAGTCGGCTTAGTATCTCATGCAGCCCACTCCACTTGGGCACGAGGCCGGTACAAAAGTTTTTGGCGAGGTGGACAGCTGGTGCACCTTGACGTAAACCAGTTGACGTGGTTGTAGTGCGACTTGTGGGCAAGTGGTGGCAGGAAGCCACTGTGTGGTGTACCGCTGCTGGTTGTGGTGTACCCTCTCTGCCACGGGCATGCTCTGCTGCTCTTTGGGTCACTGGTGCACAAACTCTCACGAGATAGGGAGCTGGGTTTTGTCGGTGGCGAGATTTGTACCCATCCGAAGGGTGAAGAGTGAAGCTGGCAGGCATTTGGCCCAGGGTGCATGGTTACTTACCACACATAATCGTACCTGAGTTTTCAGTTCCTGATTCTGTGTTCTGTAGGAGTTGCGCGTGGATGGTAGATGGCAGTGGTGTTATGCAGCACTCCCCATTTAGTACAACACTCGCACCTTTTTTGCCTTATGAATTGTCCCGTTTTGTGTGAAAGTAGCATACATGGATATTCCCAGCATGGGAAAAACACTGTTTGGAGCACTTTTGCAATGGTTTTAGCACACACACTAAAGGTGGTGTAGACATCCACCAATCTGGAAAACAGTCCTGTCACCATGAGTATAAATCACTTCCCATTCACCATTCACAGTTTGCTGGTATGGGTCAATTAGATCCAAAGCAACCATTTCAAATGGCTCAGTTGGCAAACATGAGACTTTCTGTTGTGTACCGTCAATGTGGCGGCTTTTCAGACAAGTGCACTGTACACAGGCATATACATACTGGTGGGTATCACCAGATATGCCCGGACAGTAGCAGTGTCTCTGAGCATTACGTTGTATTTGTATGGCACCAGGGTGCTCTGCTAAGTCGGTATTGTGGGAGATTTGAAACACACACTCCCTGGCAGCGCATGCCACATAGGTGTTCCAGTGTCCAGTATTATAATTTGCACTAAATTTTAGGTGGCAGTTTATCATTCGCCAGCACTCTGTAGTTCTTACTTTGCATCTCTCTCTACCTATTTCCGTGTTACAGGGCAATTATGTTGTGCCTGTATCACCCACACATTAACTTCAATCAGGGTAGGCCTCGGATAATAGTGGTAATTTGTGCGCATGTGATGCTTTTGGAGTCTGCAGTAGTGGTGCCAGGCGGAGAGGGGATTAGAATGGCTTCCCACTCCTCGTCATGCGTTACTGTGTCCCCCAGTGACTATGGTAGAGCATCCACCAACTGGTTTTCTGCTCCTGGTACATGTTATACTTCAAAATCTAAAGATTGCAGGAATAGGGCCCAGCATGTAAGTTTACTCCGTACCTCCTTAGTATTATGTAGTCAGACTAAGCATCTGTTATCCGTAAGTAATGCAAAGCGTTAGTATTGTGTGAACTGTCTTTATTGCTTAACTGACCAGACTACGGTTAAGCACTCCCGCTTATTTACTTCATAATGCAGTTCCACTGGATTGACATTAGCGCTGCTAAAATCAATAATCTGTTTACTGCTATTGTCACTCAGCTGGAATAACACAGCACCTAACCTGCGCTCGCTCGTGTCTGTCTGCAGATACAGGGCTTCTTGGGTCGTGGCATGAAAGCGCAGAGTATTTAAGGGAACTGTTTTTGATTTGCTCAAAGCTGGCAGAATGTTCATCTGTCCATTAAAAGTTTTGTGCTAATGAAGGTAGGTTAGTGTGTGGAGCAGTAATGATTGTGAAGTTCTGAATGTACTCCCGTAGTCAATTTACTAAACCAAAAAATTTATGTAGCTATTTACGAGTAGCAGGTTGTAGATAATTATCAATAAGGCTGAACTGTTCTGGAGTGGGGCGCTTACCATTCTCATCTACCAGGTGGCCCAGAAATTGAATGCACTCTTTGCCTTGATGACATTTTTTGTTAGCACAAGTTAGGTGGTTAATAGCAAGGTGCTCAAGTACAAGTGACAGATGACGCACGTGGTCTTCCCATGACTCGGACCAAATTACATAATCGTCAAGATATGTCATTATGAAATTACGTATGTAGCCTGTTTAAAACTTGTACCATCATTGACTGGAATGTTGCAGGTGTTGTTTTCAGGCCAAAAGTCATGGCCCTAAACTGGGGAAGCAGCGTCCGTTTGGTGCTGTGAATCCTGTCTTGTGACAGTCCTTTTGTTTTACTGGTATTTGCCAGTAACCACTGCGGAGATCAAGTTACTTAACATCTTAGCGCGGCCAAGGCTGTTATCATGTCCTTGATGTTGATGAACGGTGGTGGAGCATTTGCAGTGATTATGTTTAGGCCTCAAGTCAATGCTAAGTCTCGAGGACCCGTTCTTTTTAGGGGCTAATGTTAAGGTGGGATTAAAAGCATTGTTAGTGGGTTCAATGATACCTTTGTTCAGCCTTTCTTGTATCTGTTCCTTGATTATACGGTGTAGGCAAGGTTGGTAAGGGTTAGTAGTATATACAAGTTTTTGCCCGGTGAGTGAAATGCAGTGTTCTGCCATATTTGTGCGATAAAAAGAATCAGCGGTGGCAAAAACGTCACAGCGCTTGTTGAGCAGGCGCTGGATGCCGCGGTATTTGGCCGGCACATCGTGGTTGAGCTCGTCCAGCTGTACGTCCGGTGTGCAACTCATGGTCTGCAGATCCAGGTTATAAACAGTGCACCACTTTTTTTGACGGAATTGCATTTGTCTGGCAGCTGGTTCCACTACAGTGTTCTGTTCTGTTAGGTACGGTATCCCTAGTATTGTGACCTCACGTAAATCATTGGAAACAAATGCTGTTGTGGTGGTTTCTAGGTCTGGTATGCGCACAGTTATTTTTACTTTGCCTATGGTCTCACCTGTATGAGGTTTTGTAGCTAGTTGAACTGTTTGTTTTGCTGGTTTGATTTTGCACACATCTAAGTTCACAGGCCAAAATTATGAGAAACTGCAGTATCAATAAAGCATGGCACTGTTGATTATTTAAAAACACTGTGATACGGATGACTTTATTTCTATTGCTGTTTGTGAAATGAGAATTTGTTGGGAAGTCTGTCCAGGTTCACAACCATTCTCCTGGAAGCAGGTGGCATCCTGCCACACTAACTCGTTTCGTCGTTTTCTGGAGGTGGCTTTCTTTCACACTACCTCTGATGTGGTTCGGACTCTTGTCAGGCCAGTGCATGCATTTGCCATCAGTAACGACAGGTAAACAGAGGTGGTCTACGTCCTGAGCGAGTTTGAGAAGTCACTTAGTCCCTTTTTGCCCAGAGCATGACTATCACTTGAAGGTGAGGTGTTGGTGAATTTTGAATTTTTGTCTGAAATAGCTAGTTTTGTTTTTTTGGCAACAGTACTTCCTTTTGATATGGGTACACAGGTGTTGTCATGGATGTTTCTTCCAGCATGATAAGTGACCACATGAAGGTATCAACCCGATAATGAATTAGCGACGCTTACGCACTGCAAAATTCCGGCTGCACTGTACCTGCCTCGACTTCTAATACTTCCTTGGTGGACATTTGAGGGTGATAAGTCTTAACCATATTGATCTTCTGCGTAGCAAAATTAGAGAGGAGTTCATCTGGTTTTTGTGGTTCTAGGATTATATGCTGCGTGTTTGAAAAGAAGGGAAGGTGCCCCCGAAACAACACTTAAGGATCGGCTGAATTCTGCCCACGTGTTACCATAGTGAGCTATTCTGCACCACCATTGCCTTGCGTCGCCATGCAGTCGGTCACCAACGCAGTTTGGCCAGTTTTCTTACCCGATGTTGTAGCGTTGTAATATGATAATGCAGTGGTGCAGGAAGGCTGTAAGATCATTTATGGGTAGGCCCGCAAAATTTGACAACAATTGAAAGCGAGCTGGAGTAGAGGCAGGCACCACTGCAGAGGAAGCATGTGGCTGTGTCATGGTATAGGGAAAAAAGGGGGGCCCCATGCTTTCTTGTGGCCGCTAAAGTAGGGATGTGGAATGCACCAGTGGAGAGGCAGGCAGCAAGGCTTGGCTGCACACAGTCTGGAATGCACATTGCAGCAGCGGCTAGTTGAGTTACAGCGTGCATTGCTAGCACATGAAGTGCTCCTTTCTGGGATCACAACACTCACTCATGGTGATACACTGGCAATGGACCCTTAGACCGCAGCTGTCACAGCATGTTATCCAGAGTTTTTCCCTCTACAGTGATTCTGGCGACATGGTTCTAGTCTGCTGAAGTTGGTAGCATTAAAGACGGGTGTTGAGCTGTTGCGGAAAAAGTTACACAGGTGGGCGTGGCGGTATTTGACACGTGCACACTGGAAGAAATGTTCTGAGTTCAATGTGGTAAGTTCCTGCTGTGTCACACACTTGTCAATGATATACTCGGTGATGACACAGAATGTTCTAAGTGTTTGCCTAAATTTTGTTGGTGCTGTTGCAGCGTGTATACTCCCGGCACACTTGCAGTATGCCGCGTCACTTACAGGGTCAATGGTATCCCGGACCTGTTGAGGTCTTACCCAACTGTCACACAAATCAGCCATTCGGCCCGTGGGGTGGTATGTACCAAAGCATCGGCACACGTATTTATGTTTTCAATGTCCTAGTCTAGTTGCAGTGCTTCTGTGGGGTTGCCACACTGACGGGTGCTGGATTGCAATTGCACAAGAGTAAAGGGATCTAGGTCTGGTAGTAGGAGGTGCACACACTTCGAGAACAGGCATTCCACTATGCCATTGGAAGTATGCCAGTCCATCAACCTGCTATCACATCGCAGTTGACTGGGAAAAACCATAGTGCGCCCAGCTGATCTTCGCCATGGTCAATGGACCACGCAGCCCGCAGCAGCCTTCCCTACGCTGCGTGTGGAAGGGGCGACTTGTCCAAGTGGATGGAGGGGTGGTTTCTGCCACGTGGGCACAAGCACTGCCAGCTACCGCCTCTCTATGTCACCCTGCTGGTAGAGAGAGAGAGAGAGGGGTTGATGGTGCTCCCACAAATTGGTGGCAATCTGTCAGATTAGTAGGGTCGCTGTTGCCTGGTATGGTGGTGTCGTGGTTAGCTTGCTGTTGCCATGTTGATGTTTCCTTTTCCACGCTGGCATGGAATTTCATAAGCCCCTATTACCCCTCAGTATGACGGACAAACCTTAACTCGGACTGTTTTTCCCCCTATGTAGTCCAAGATATCGACAGTTCACTGTAAATTATTTTTAGGGGTATGTTTAAAAAATAATTGAAAGCTCTCAACTGTTAATGTTGGTGTAAAATGCACAAATAAAATAATCTGAATACAAAAGTGGTGTGTATATATGTCTATAAAGGGTTTTAAATCTTTGCAGTGTGCCGCAGCACAAATAATCCAAAGAAGATGTAACTTTCAAACTCTGTAATTTAAGAATAATTTACAAGTTAGCAGCACCTTAGGATTGAACATTTACATTGAACATTTATGAAAAATATAACATGTAAAATTCTAAACGCCAAATTCTCACAGTGCAAAAAAATATAGATTGAAACACTCATACAAAAAGATTAAATTGCTGCGCAATTGCTTATTCAAAAGTATTACGTTACTCCAAAATATACAACAAATATTGAATTGAAAAAACGAGCAGGTGTAATATTAAAACAAATAGTTACTTTAATGACTAGATAAATTCAAGGTATTTAGTGGAGTAATTTGACTAAAGGAGGGCAGCGCTTCAGGCCCAGTGAAGCCTCCTTACTTGAAAATACAAGTTAAAATCTGAAATAAAATATTGCTTTAAAATAGTGATTCGATACAGGCAGTCCGTAGACCCTAATCATAGCTCCATTGAATAAATAATTGACGACAATTAGAACACTTTAACAGTCTACACCCAACGCGTAAGTCGTTGTAGCACAGTAGCAATAATTAAACTTAAAGTAAATGATTGGACAGCAGACAAAAACTGTACACAACACGTAAAGCAACTGGAACTATTCAGAGAAGCAATAAATTAGTTAGGCCGAAACTACAATTTAGGCAGGCGTCTAAAACCAACCACAATAGTACGCCACGCAATTATTTAAAAAACACTTAACTGACCAACAAATGAAATGCTGCGACCACGACTCACCATTTTACAAGCTCCAGCATAATCAGCCGCTCGCACAACTACATTACTTAAATGGCGTCTCATAGCACCCTCGTCCAAGGATGGGTAAACTACTAATTTTAGCTCATATTACAATTTAAATTAGCTCTAGCAGGCATGCACTTGACGATCTACTTCACAGGTGTAGAATGAATGCTGCACAAGATGTGTAACAACTAATATAAACTAGCCCCTGAATTTAAAAAATCTGACGTACAAGGATGGGTAATCAAGAGAGAAATATTAAGGGGGAGAAAACAGGAGGGGAGCCAAGTCGGCCAAGGAGCAGGCCGCCTTACAGCGGAGCAAATCCAAAAATGATGCTTGCAGCAGCACCACAATCACAGCATAAATACACTGAGTTGCCAAATTATTATGACCACTGGAAACTTATACGCAGATCAGCCATAACTTCACATTATTGCCGTTAGAGGGCGAGATAGCTATAAAAAGGGAATGCAGGACAAGTGAAGCATCAATTGCACTGTGTTGCTTGAGAAGAAATGGGCAAAAAACGTGATTTAACGGAGTTTGAACGCGGGATGAATGTAGGCGCTCAAAGCATCGGAACCAGTATAACAAAATGGCTGCACTTGTGAAGTGTTCGAAAGCAGCAGGTATTAATGTTTACAGAGAGTGGACTACCAAGCAGAAAACCAGGTCTCAACGTCAGGCTTGTGGTCGTCACAGGCTACTGAATGCTCGATCTGAAAGGAGACTTTTCAGAGTTGTCCAGTCCAACAGAAGAGCAACAGTACGTCAAATTGTGGGGAATCTTAATCAAAGAGCAACTGCGAAGGTCTCTGAACGAACTGTTCGCCGCACATTACACCGTATAGGCTATGGAAGCANCGAACTGTTCGCCGCACATTACACTGTATAGGCTATGGAAGCAGACAACCTGTTCGAAAGCCTCTACTGTCTGCCTTGAACAAGAGCAGACGTCTCCAGTTCGCAAAGGAGCAC
This sequence comes from Clitarchus hookeri, assembly GCA_002778355.1. Classification (NCBI taxonomy): domain Eukaryota; kingdom Metazoa; phylum Arthropoda; class Insecta; order Phasmatodea; family Phasmatidae; genus Clitarchus; species Clitarchus hookeri. The sequence goes on from NQII01000472.1 coordinate 386,081, forward strand.
AAGGATTGGACAGTAGATGACTGGAAAAGGGTCATGTGGTCTGATGAATCGCGTTTTCAATTACACCATACAGATGGCAGAGTGCGAATATGGAGAAAACAGCACGAAAGTATGGACCCCAACTGCATTGCCACAACACTTAAAGCTGGTGGAGGCAATATTATGGTTTGGGGGATGTTTTCTTGGCATCATATGGGTCCTTTGATTCCTGTGGAACGTCTGAATGCCCAAGGGTATTTAGGTATTATCGCAGATCACGCACATCCTGTTATGTTAATGGTGTACCCTGCCGGGGATGGATACTTCTAGCAGGACAATACTCCCTGTCATAAAGCTGGCATTGTCCGCAGATGGTTCGAAGAGCATGGCAGAGACTTTACCTTGCTTAGTTGGCGTGCAGAATCACCGGATCTCAATCCAATTGAGAATCTGTGGGATGAGATTGAACGAGGCATCAGGCATCTGGATCCAGTACCATCAAATCATAAGGAATTGGAAAGTGCAGTTCATCGGATATGGTCTCAAATTCCTCATACCACCTACCAACAGCTCATAGAGTCCATGCCAAGAAGAATCCATGCAGTATTAAGGGCAAAAGGTGGTTCAACATTGTATTGAGGGGGTGGTCATAATAATTTGGCCACTCAGTGTATATATCTTCACATTAATATTTTTAAAATTTTAATCATACCACAATTTACTTTTAAACAACAAACAAATGGTATAATATTTACCTAATACCTTTGGTGTGGTAGCTACAAATTCAAGTAAACTCAGCTTTAGTCAAACTGTGGCCATACACTTAAAGAATTTTTCATTCATTTTAGATGAAGGGTGTCTTTTTAATGTTTTTGTTAATTTTCTAAATATTTTGATTATTTGAAGCTATTTAGATTTGATAAGTATTTTAAGTAATTTTGAGGAACTTATATTTAAATAAGTCATAGTGCCGTGAGAAAATAGTAATGTAGTGAATTTTAATGAGTTGGTATTTTTCTGGGGCTTTTCAAAACTGATCCTGCTCTGCCTAGCCTGGCAAGGCAAGGGTACAACACAGCCAGCCATGCTAGCCAAGTTCATTAACGTATCCATTATCTAACACCAGATGCACTACACTGTTCCTTTTTTTACAGCACATTGTTTTTTGTTTCACCTTTTGTCGTGTGCACGGTAGTGTGTCAGGTCATGACATATGATTCTGCATAAAAAGAATATATCCTTTGTCCCCTTGTGGCAGTTTTATGCATCCTAGTGCCATCTCATGGGCACTTCTGACATTAATTCTGGCATACCTTTGTGCATCCACATGCTGTCTTTGACATCGCTCTAACTTTATCTCCAACTCCTGATAGATGTAACTTGCTGTAGAGAGTTACTTTGTGCATCCACGTGCTGTCTTTGACATCGCTCTAACTTTATCTCCAACTCCTGATAGATGTAACTTGCTGTAGAGAGTTACTTTGTGCATCCACATGCTGTCTTTGACATTGCTCTAACTTTATCTCCAACTCCTGATAGATGTAACTTGCTGTAGAGAGTTACTTGGTGTCTTTTTTCTGCAAGATGTAGTCTTTTTCAGCATGGAATATGTGATAGTGAAAATGTTTGATATAGTTTGAATGCCAACTGTGGATATCTGCAGTTAAATCTAATTTAAAACTCCAGACGGTTTCAGTTTTTGTGGTACTCATTTTATTCATTTACAATTTTCATTTGTCTACTTCTATATGCAGTAATATGCACATACTGGACTGAATGCTGTTTTTCTCCTTCTAAATTTGCTGTCTTTTGTTGGTTTGACTCAACACTATGGAATTCCAAAAAATACTTTCTTCAACTGTTTTAGTTTTGATAAAAGAAATTTTTTTTCTAAGCAGAAGATTTTTTTTANATTCCAAAAAATACTTTCTTCAACTGTTTTAGTTTTGATAAAAGAAATTTTTTTTCTAAGCAGAAGATTTTTTTTTAAATCTTGGAGTGATGAAGATAATCTCAGTAAAAATGTATTTGTGAAACCAAAATATATTTCATTATAGTTCCATTCTGTTCAAAATAAGTTTGTGTGATAATGATAATTTATCTACTACTTTCCTAGGNATATATTTCATTATAGTTCCATTCTGTTCAAAATAAGTTTGTGTGATAATGATAATTTATCTACTACTTTCCTAGGGCCCCTTTTTCTTTGATTGGTCTCGTTCCAGCACACAATTTGGTTGTTTGTTAATAAAAGTTTAGCAGCAGTGCTTTTCTAGTAATGTTACAAAAATTTTTTTGAACACTTGGCAGAAAAGGAATTACTAGGCCTAAGCATACCACGTTACAAAATAAGATTGATTGGTGGTAAAGATAAGATGACATCCTTCACTAATGAATGTAATCACAGCATCAACAATAATACACTGTGTGATGTTGCATATTCTCATACGAGTTTCCCATCTTTTGAATGTTTTGTTTCTGAACATCAGAAGTCACGGATATGCTTACTTGTGAGAGCTTTCATCTTTTGATAGT
>NQII01000472.1:389278-423896 GCA_002778355.1 Clitarchus hookeri
CCCCTACCCTCATCTCCCCTCCACCTCCTCTCTCTCTCTCTCTCTCTCTCTCTGGATCACTGAGGTTTTAAGGATGCTTTACCAGAAATGTTAGTAAAACAGTTTCATTAACGATAGATATTTATTGTTTTATATGTGTAAAAATTTAAATGGACAATATTATTTCACAGCATGGTACTAAAAGAGAGAAGGTAAAGGTGTGCACATCTTCCCCTATTCCCCTGCTGTGTCTCTGACGTCTGGCAGTCAGGCAGGCAAGAAGGGAGCTGCACTGTACGTGTTCACCAGTAAGCTGTTCTCACCCTCGGTGTGTATTTCTGACTGCACACTGGATACGTGTGTGAGACGTTATTGCTTGTATATAAATACTATTTAATAAATTTACTATTGTACTCCTATTTCGGATTTTTTGAGTAATGTGTGTATGTTCGATGCTCATCCTTGTAGTTATCATGTAAAAATGCTGTAATGCATTGGGTGTGGGTGTTACACTAGCAGGAAACTGAATAAAAACATTAAACATGGACTTTAGTTTTCCTGTGTCGTGCTTTATGTCTGGTTGTAATCTACCTGAAACTAGATTCTGCTGTTGTGTTCATTTTACAATTTCCAACCACAACACTGAAAAATACGATGGGTGTGTTTGCTCTGTGTCTGGGCTGAATATTTTTTGTATACTGGACATAGCACTAAAGTTTTATTAAAGATGTATGTATATTTGACACATAACACTGAAAAATAATGAAATAATAACTTGACTCAACTCATAGCATAAATTATACAACAACATTCTTTAGATAAAACCCACCTAACATTTAGATAAAACAAACTTAATATTTACATGTTACGAAAACATTTTTTGTTTTGAGATACAGACTTTTTATGTAGGAGTGGAGAATAAACCATAATAGCCACTGTTAAATGTAATAACAGTATGCATTTATACTCTGTTAATTTTAAGTGAAATTAATATTTTAAAAAACTGTAATAACACAAACTACTGACACTAATTATAAGTGAATGTCATCCTCATGCTAGAACTAATGAGGTTAAAATTCCACTCATTTGGCACACACAATTAATTTATAATGCAGTGAGCAACTTTTAAACTTAAGTGAGGACATCCAGAATAAGTGGGTGAATAGCTGCCAAAGAGCAGACAAAATCAATGTTATAAACTGTAGTTTAGTACATATGTAATATTTAATCACTTTTGCAAATAGTTCTAATATTGATTTTTTTTTAACTCTAAGCACTTTTTTATGCCTTTCCCTTGTATTATAGCACAAGTACATTCAGCCTTTTTCAGCGAAGAGAGTTTTTACAATAGTTTATGAGAATTTTCATCTTTCATATAATGTGACACATTTGCTGGTATTTGCACAAAATAATTTCAGCGATAAAGGTTATGTTTCTTCAGAATGAATTGTCTACAAAACATGTGTTGAACAACTACTTCAAAGATCAACACGTTAACACAATTTATCACCAAAACTAACACAAAATCATTTAGAGAAGTTAAAGTTGCTGCAAAGTTATTTTCTAATAATTCTGCAAATCCACTGAGACATGCAAATGACAATAATCTCATTTATTATGGTAGTGTAGTACAAACTATCCAGTTATCTCAAATTATGCAATGACTGTTGGTTAAATGATTTTAATTCATCAGTTCCAAAAACCTTTTACGGAATTAATTTAACTCATCAGGCAGAATTCTAAACTAAATGACAAACGCCGTGGAAGTTGTTAGGGTGGAAAGGAAAATATAAATGATTTTTATAGAAAGGTATCCAAATAAGCAATAAGTCTTTTTGACTTGGTCATCTTTCTAAACAAATCTCAGTGTTCGTACATCACTGCAAATAAACTAAATTAAACTATATTAGACTATTTATTTTTGTACGTCATTGGAATAGGCCACAAAAACGCATGTCCTCACTGAATTCAAACCTAGACGTAACATATTACATTTTCGCCAAGCATTCTTCTGCAGATTTTTCTGCAATGAAAAACACAGAAGCTATGTCTGAAGAATCATGTTTGCTGAATTTTGCATAAGACAATCGCACAGAAAATAAATGTGTCTTAGAGCATAATAGTTGTTACTTCACAGAGAATTAGAAATGGCCTCAAAGTTGTGGACAGAACTTCTTGTTGCAAATGATTTTGAAAAAGAATTTCCTAATATGTAAAATTAAAATTTTACATTGTCAGAACGCACAATAAGAAATTAAGATTTAAGATACATCACAAGCAATGTTGCTCACAGATTTATAACTATACATTCTGAGTTGGGCTAAGTGGAACTGGTAGTAAATAACAATGATTTCATTGTTCACAGTCAAATGGAAGTTTAATCAGTCCAGAATGGATTTGTGAAGAAAATTTCAGTTACAGAGAGATGTTTTAATCATTTACATGGATCAACCTTCTGCAAAAAGAAGAAAATATTTGAACTTCTATTGGACACTATACTTAATTAGTAGAACTATCTGGCATTGCCAGGGTATAAGAGGGCAATAAGAGATACTCGACCCCATTTTACAGGTTTCGAACCCAAAAGGTGTTCAGAGATTCTTGATCTGAATTTAGGAATTTCTGGCCCAAAAAAGGGCCAGAGCCCATAATACTCAAGCTGGGTTCTGAAGTACATCCCTGCCAAATTTGGTCCCAATTATAGAACAGTGTAAAATTGATATACACGACCCTGTTTTAGGGGTTTTGGAGGTTTCAGGCCCAGTCGGGGGCTGTAGCCCATTTTGGCCTTCATAGTATTTAAATTGGCCATTAACGAGCGTCCTTGCCAAATTTGGGCTCTTGTTCAGAATCCTGTAGGGCCTTCCCAACATTTCTGTAGTTGCGCGCTATATGTACCTTTTTCACCTCTGTGAGTTATACAGCCACACCAGTTGCTCTTCTTGAAATACCTCGCCCTACATTCTCCTATCATAACCATGTCTTCATCCTGTCACTATTTATTCTGAGGTTCTGTCAAGCAAAATCATGAATGCCAACTAGTCTGTTGTGTAATTCTCTGCCATAGTCAGGAGTTGCAGCTTCCTCTGCTGTCAGTTGGCCAAACAGCAGGTCGCTAGGGACGCGTAGCTCTTTTCCAAGAGCGTCCTGGATGATGTTTACCCTTGTGGACTCGTGCTCGTGAACTGCCGAGCTGTAAGCAAAAGGGAAACAATGGCACCTTCGAATCCCAGTCCTTTTGGTTGTTTGCCACAAAGATTGACAGGAACTGCTCAAGAGTGTGGTTGAGCCTCTCAACTATTCCATCCGACTGAGGGTGTAAGGTGATAGTCCTAGTCTTTTTCATCCCCAGAATCTTTGTTTCCTTCTGGAACACACAAGCTTCCAAGTTTCTTCCGTGATCGGAATGGAGTTCTAGTGGCACCCCAAACCTCGAGAAGACATGCTCTAGGAGTGCATCAACCACATTACGTGCTTCTTGGTTCGGAAGTGGAATAACCTCATGCCACTTAGTAATCTTAAGCCACCAGGAGATACTGATTACCTCTCTCTGTGACAGGCAAAGGACCCAGAATATCTACTGCCATCCTCTCGATTAGGGCTCCAACATTGTATTTCTGGAGGTAACTGTGACCTTGGTCCATGGGCTCTTTCTCGCAATGCAGATGTTGCACATTCAGCACCACTCCTCAATATCCTTCTGGTAATGAAGCCAGTAGAAACTCAGTCTAACTCTGTCGAGGGTCTTATCAACACCAAAGTGCCCACTAGCTGCAAAGTTGTGCAGTTCCTTTAAAATTTCAGGAACCCTGCATTCTGGAAGGACCAACTGCAAGCGTGTGTGTTTTCCATCATTACTTTCCCAGTTCCTGTAAAGTACACCATTCTTCAGTACGAGGGAATTCCTTTGTTCCAAGTATGCTCTGACTGCTGTGCTCATGCTGGATATCTCTTACCATTTTGGCCAACAGCCAGCTTCTTTCCATTCTAGTAATGGATGCAAAGTGGAATCATTTAGTTGATCTTCCCTAATACCCTCATCACTCCATGTAGATGACCCATCACAATTTACAGAACCTTGAATTCTTGGCCTCCTTATCTTCAGCGATTCACCACTCTTTTCTTCCTGGCATTCGCAATGACAGAATGTCTCACATGGCCTTCTAGAAAGTGTATCTACATTACTGTGAAAGCATCCAGATCTGTGTTGTATTTTAATATGCTTTATCCACCAGGCTACTTGCCTTTCGGGGTTCTTGAAATTTAGTAGCCAGTGTAATGAACCATGGTCGGTTCTTAGAAAAAAATGTCTGCCATGAAGGTAGGGGTGAAAGTGTGAAATTGCCTTTACAATGACCAGTAGCTCCCTACATGTAAAACAGTAATTTCTCTCAGACTTATGCAATACCTTACTGTAGTATTCTAGTGGTCTTTCCTTCCCATCCTGATCCTGAGATAACAAAGCTCCATTGCCTTTATCACTAGCATCAGTGTCTAAAATGAACATTTCAGGAAACTCAGGACTGGTGGAGATGGCAGAATTTCCTTTAGCTTACCAAAAGCATCTTCACACTCATTGGTCCAATGAGATTTCCTTTTCGCCTCAGTCAGTTCATGTAGTGGCTTGGGGATTGTGGCGAACCCATGTACAAATAGATGGTATTAGGCACATAATCCAAGTAACCTCTGCACTTCCATTTTTCTGTTGGTGTCGGGCAAATTCTTATTGCTTTGTTCTTCTTGGGGTCTGTTCTAATTCTGTGGGCAAACACTACACGTCCCAAGAAATTGATTTTCTTTTGGAACAAGTGGCACTATTAAGGTTTGAGTTGGGTGTGGCCACTTTCTGGAATACAGAGTTTAAGTGTGATAGATGATCTTAAAATGTCCTTAGAGTCACAACATTGTCATCTAAGTAAACCTGGCAGATATCTAAAGGGAACACTTTTTCCATCAGGTGTTCAAAGGTGGCAGGGGCATTACACAGCCCAAAAGTCATAACTTTAAACTGCCAGGTTCCTTTCCCTTGGACACAAAATGCAGTTTTCTCTTGGTTCTTTGGAGCGACCTCGCACTGCTAGTACCCACTCTTCATGTCCAAAGCAGAAAACCATTGCAAACCTGCCAGGCTGTTCAGTGTGTTGTATATTCTTGGAAGTGGATAAGTGTCTTTCTTATTATTAAGCTGGTGATAATCCACACAAAACCTCAAGAGAGCCATCTTTCGTCTTAACAAGTACAATGGGTGAAGACCACGGACTTTCTAATGGCTCTATCACATATAACTCCTTCATTTCCTACAGAATTCCCTCAACTGCTTTGTGCGAAGCTAGTAGCTGTCATCTTGGTGGCGGTTTTGTGGGCCGTGCATCTCCTGCTATCAATGTATGGCCCCCTCCTCAAGACAAATGGCATTATCAGACAAATTAACCATTCTAACTAGCAAACTGTTGGAATTTGAAGAGACCAAAATTTCTTGCTATAATGACACTGCTTGGCAAGATGTCATGTTTCCGTGCTTGCTCAATTAGAGCCATACGTCTGCCAAATTTTTGTTGACATCTGCCTGTAATGACAATTTCAATACACGTGGGCAGCACTGGACAACTAATTGGGGAGGAAAAATCATGCTTTGTTGACATCACCAACACTCTACTGCCTATCCATAGCACACCAAGTCAAGTATCGATACAGCACCCCAGTCTTCATAGTACATCAACCCCCAGAAGACATTTATCCTCTCTTTATGCTGTGTATATATTGTGCTGTAGGCTAAAGTCACCAAGTTTCAAGTTCACTTTTCTCTTACCTCTACCGGGTGGGGTTTCACATGTTACTATTGTCAAATAGCATCATTTCATAGTATTATCACATGATTGCTAGGGGAAGGCCCAAGGATGTCTTGTCTTATTACTGTTATGGTGTGAACAACCATCTGGCAAGGAACTTTATTCAGGTTCCCCTTCACCAGTATTGCATCCAAATTCTGTTTCACTGACAGTACATGTAAGAACATTGGGGCATTCCCTATAGCAGTCATCAAACTTTGCCCCCCAATATCAGTGTTTACAAGTTCTCTGAATGTGCTGTATTCACACCTACCTGTCACTACCTCTTTTGCTGCTGCTGCTGCTGTAGGCTAGTGCCTCGGCTGTCCACGTGACCAACACTCAGGCCGTTTGGGTGGGGGGTGGTGAAGCTCTGTAGCACGGACCCTGGAAGCGATGTGTCTAATAAACGTCTGCATCTCCTTCAATGTCTTCATTATTCTTTCTTTGCCACCTTCCTTTAGAGTCACTGCCCATACCAGACATCAGAAGGCGGACCCCTGTCTTATTAACTCCACCTCCAGTGCTTGGTCAAGGGCGTCCTACATGTCATGGGGTGCAGCCAGACGTACTGCTTACGGTACCTTTGTTTTGGTGATGGCATTGATGAAAAAGTTGACTGCGATGATATTGTGTGCCTCCTCGATGCACCCTTCCAGAAATAGGTGGGAAAGCTGCACAATGTCTTGCCATAACTCCTGCAATGGCTTCCCTTGTCACTGGATGTGGCTTTGCAGTTGGGCATGGTGGGCATGTCACAGGTATAGGTCACCGAAATGCAACTCCAAGGCAGATAGATACCTGTGTGGGGATACTCTAGTTGATGTCCCTCTGGCAGAGATAGTAGTATGCTCCATGTGGGACCTCTCATAACAGCTGTGAGGTAGTAGCCCACTGTTTGGCTAACCAGCCATTCAGGGTGGCAACTATTTCAAATTGATGTTGGTATTTCCACCAAGATGTCTGCCCATCGTAAGGGGCGGCCTTAATTGCGACCCCCTTCTCTACTCCTGGTTGCACGACACCAGTGCCGTAGAGCTGCTCACTATCCTCGGAGGTTACTGTATTCATTATGACTTACACTGCTTCCTCACTTTTGTCGGCTGCCAGTGTGGTGGTAGTGGAACTCCATTGCTGAAAAAATTCCTGCCATTCTTTGTTCATTGCACTTATTTCCTGTTTCATTTAATTCTAGACAAAGTTGATTCTTTCGTTTACACTGTCCATCATTTCAGTTACACTGTCAGTTTTCTTGTCCACACAGTCAATTCTTGTATTCACAAAGTTGCTAATGCCTTCTATTTCCCATCTACATTTTAATATAGACTATTCAAACTTTCTTTTACAGAACTAATTAGGGTATTTACAATTTCATTTACACTTCTTTCACACTACTAATTTGGGCATTTACAGTTTCATTTTCACAACTAAATCAAAGCTGTTTGTGAGGGATGGAGGTCTTTATAAAAATAAGAGAATTAAATTTGATTTTTAATTTATTTACACAGCTATTATTTACAACTTTAGATTATCTATCTCCACTATTACTCTATTTTATTTCTCAGTGAGCACAATATTTAATGTATCTCAACTCTAATTAAAGTCCTTCTCAATGTGTCTGTTTGGTTATAGTCAATTATCTCACGCATCCAGTTCAATAGTCCCACCTGCCAGTCGCACTGTTCACTGCACCGATGCTCGCAGTCGCAGGTTTTAATCCCAAAGCTCACTTCTGTCGTCACTCGTTGCAAAGCAGCAAGCGTATAACAGTATGTAGTGTATCACTGTGTGTGTACGTGTAGATATGTGTATGTACGTATGTATGTACATACATATGTATGTATGATTATATGGATGGATACTTTGACGTTTGTATATCTAGACGAAAAAGGACATATGTGCTCTCCAAAAGTTGTTGAATGTTATATACAAAAATGTAAAATGAAGAATAGGGATTGTTAAAGACAAGAAAAGAGAACAGGAATAATATTGAAGAAAATTTTATACTGACAATAGTACTAATAACTGGTTTAATGTTTTATGTTTTTCTGGTGTATAAAACATTTATTCATATAAGTAATAACATAAATCAATGGAAAACTTTTAAAATTTAAGGAAATTCTAGACTAATTTACTATTTATTTAAAATTATGTACACTTTGTGCATAACTATATTTTTATGGTTATACATGTAGTTTGGTTTTTACTGGATTTTTTATGTTTGTAGGTATTATGTTTATAATTTATTTGATGAGGGAATAAAGTTTTGCAGTACACAGATGTATTTATTGCATTTAATAAGTGGTTTTCTATAAGAAAATATAATACATTTCGTGTTAAATTCGGCTCTCAAGACTTAGTTTAGTTGTTAAGAGCCACCCAAATCTCTTCACTCACTCTGGTTGAATAAATTTATTATAAGGAATGCAAGTATTACTATTTTTGTATTGCTAGTCACAGCTCTAATGGTATACATTTCTAATTGATGCCTTATGAGTATAATGGTTAGCATTTTACAATATTATCTCACCATGATTTGTGCACGCAAAACATTATCAGCACAAAACATTTTCTATGAAAATATGTTTGTAGAGAACAGTGACTTTTATAATGTGGATGTTCATTATTTATTTCCGTTTCAAGTGTTACATCACCTATATGAAGTGCTGAAATTATTTACTAGAAATTTTTTCTAAAATGTACTGCGAAATCTTTAACTAACCAAAATATGCAATGATTCCTTTCCATTTATTTTTGACATTTAAAGTGGATCTTATAAACAGAAATTGTTAGTCTTATCAGTACTTATACTTTCTTGGAGTAAACCTCAAAATTTATTTTTATTTGAATGATATATGTAGCGATGACGAAAGCAACTAAACTCGCACAGGCGTATGGACAGGACAACCAGTGCTGTGGCTGGCTGTCTGGTGACATTGCTCAGTAGCTGATGGAACTGGTTGGCCACTTATGTGCCCCTTGATTTCATAGCATGAGCATAACACTGAGAATTACTTCTAGAACAATTTTCATCTTGGTACAAGTACAATGTTATTACACATTTAACATTTCACTACTATGTTCAGCACCATACATACATTGTAGTCTTTTACTGTTGACATTTTGAACCAAATGTTATTTTAATCATTTGTAGAAAACACTGGTCCACCATATGATTGTAACAAATAAATATCAAGACAATGCAGTTTTAAAGACTAAAATACCAGCAGAAAGTAGCTTGCATAAATATATCATCTGGCTTTCCCACATTCAACCTATAATAATTTATTAGCTTTACTACAAATTGTCATATTGGAAACAGAGCCTACTTCAACTGTATAACAAAGTAAAAAAGGTTTATATAGTAACTATCTTATGTTCATCTGTTTAAATTTGCAGATGTTCTGTTCACACAGATTTTTTTTCCCCTGGACACAGCTTACATTTGAAATTTAAGTTCTATCACTGGTGTGATCATGGATTTGGAATACAAAGATTTTTACAGGAAGAACACTGCATTCTGGAAGACATTTAATCTTTCCCCACAAAATGTGAAAGACTCACTATTGCATGCCTCTTATGGGTCGCAGGCTGTACTTCCTTCCATTGAAAGATTTCCCAGTAAAACTGACACAGCTTATACAGGAAATACAGTTCACTTTTGAACACTACCGCATAGATAAAGAATTGCACTGCTGAATAACTGCATTAGCTGTTTGCTTCTATAGAGAATAGAATAAGTACACTATAAAAATTGTATGATGATCATGTATTGAATAAGAGAATGTGAAAAATGTATGAAGCATGAAAAGTAATGGGGGTTTTAATTACTTTCTCCACCAAAAGTAGTGGAGATACCAACAAATTTACAAAATTGAAATAATGACATTAATTTGACTGTATTACAAGTCAGAAGTTACTTCAGAACCCTAGTTTTTTCACTAATTTTAATGAGTAGAATTAAAGATGTTTTTTATGAGCATGCACAAAATTTATTTTAATTGATGCTTCACCCTATTGCATAATTAAACAGCCAATTTATCTGTAAGTTTTGGTATCAACATAAGTAGTTTACTCATATGCCCTTTATCAGTGACATGGTCAACAGTCTGCAAATTTAGATTGGACCTTAGTCAATTTCAGTTGCATGTATAAGTAAGCATAATATTTTCTATGAAAAAAGGAGGTATATATAGTAAAGTACGTTAACTTCTGTGTGGTAATTCGTAACAAGTATTTGTGAATAGTACATTAAATTTAAGTTTTTTTGTATAATTTCTAATTAATTTGAAGAAGATTGTTACCCGTGAAAAGCATTGTCTGTCAGTAATTTGAGAATGTTTAAATGTAAGTGAAAAGGAAAGAGACTGTTTACAATATACAACGTGTGTTTGTCTTCACAGGTCGACATTATGGTGCCATCAGCTGTGAGGGATGCAAGGGCTTTTTCAAACGTTCAATTCGCAAACAGTTGGGTTACCAGTGCCGAGGTAACAAGAATTGTGAAGTAACAAAGCATCATAGAAACAGGTGCCAATATTGTCGCTTGCAAAAGTGTCTGATGATGGGCATGCGAAGTGATGGTAAGAGTCATAAAAAGAGTACATCAATGAAATTCATCCATATCTCTGTATCAGAATGATACATTTATTATTTTGAAAACCAAGATTTACTTATTTTTACTTATAATTACTTGCATGTATAAAACATAGTCCATTCACGGTTACTTCACACTTTTCCAGAAGCCCTGCTAAAGTTCTACTTACAGGATATTCCTCCCGCTAATAAGCTTAAGTCTAGAAAATTACATCAAAGGGACAATGCATTGCATTTGTGCACACTCAGTGTAATAATATTGTGCGTAAGTACTATTTCTTACTAGGCATTACCAACGTACCTATTTTCACTCTGTTTTATTCATATTACTTATAAATTAAATATAATCTATATATATATATATATATATATATAAACCTTGTGTCCATTTGTTTGGACATGTGTAACTTCTGAAAAAATCAACAGATTTTTATTCTGTTCTGTATAAACCTTCCTTTCGTTCCCATGAGTGTTTGTACACATTTCTTTTTTATCTGTATTACCTACAATGGTACTAAAATCTGAAAAACGCCCATTTTTACTATGCTTTCGCATCAAAAAGAGCCTTAGTCAACAATGCAATGTCAACAATGTAAAGTCACAACCTAGCAACATATCTATCTATCTATATAAAAACGATATATCAATATATCAATACTTATCTATATAATGATATATCGATGTATCAATACTTATCAATATATCAATACTTATCGATATAACAATATATAGATACTTATCGATATAATGATATATTGGTACTTATAAGTATGTCAATGCTCAAAATATTGATACTAATATATATGTTGATACTTGTCGACAAGCAAACATGTCACATACAAATGTGTGGATGTAATATTACACGAACAGAATTTCTAAATTCACTTGATGTTCCAGGATTGCCTCCACATATATTAAAATTGAAAATAGGAGTGCCAGTCATTTTACTTCGTAACATCAATCCACCAAAACTTTGGAATGGCACACGGCTTGCAATAAAAAAAATGATGGGTAATACTATAGAAGCTACCATCTTAAAAGGTGCTTTCAAAGTAGAAGATGTGCTTCTTCCCAGAATTCCATATTTATTCCATCAGAAATTCCCTTTCACTTTAAAAGAACACCATTTCCAGTCAGGTTAGCATTTGCAATGACAATAAATAAAGCTCAAGGGCAGTCATTGCAAATGTGCAGAATAGATTTAGAAACAGAATGTTTTTCGCACGGCCAATTGTATGTGTCGTTTTCTAGAGTAGGAAAACCACACAACTTATTCATACGCGTTGCTGTGGCATAAAAGATTTTGGTTCTATTCATTTCTGTGAAATTAATTGAAAGAAGTATATGTATTTTCAAAATCTTTATTATTGAAGTACTGGTTTATATTCAATGTTTTTAGTTTTACCATCTTCCACGCGTATGATAAGTTGTGTGGTTTTCCTACTCTAGAACACGNGGCATAAAAGATTTTGGTTCTATTCATTTGTGTGAAATTAATTGAAAGAAGTATATGTATTTTCAAAATCTTTATTATTGAAGTACTGGTTTATATACAATGTTTTTAGTTTTACCATCTTCCACGCGTATGATAAGTTGTGTGGTTTTCCTACTCTAGAACATGACACATACAATTGGCAGTGCGATAAACATTCTGTTTCTAAATCTATTCCACACATTTGCAATGACTGCCCATGAGCTTTATTTATTGTCGTTGCAAATGCCAATCTGACTGGAAATGGTGTTCTTTTAAAGTGAAAGGGAATTTCTGATGGAATAAATCGAATTCTAGGAAGAAGCACACCTTCTCCTTTGAAAGCACCTTTCAAGATGGTAGCTTCTATAGTATTGCCCATCATTTTTTTTATTGCAAGGTGTGTGCCATTCCAAAGTTTTGGTGGATTGAGGTTATGAAGTAAAATGACTGGCACTCCTATTTTCAGTTTTAATATCTGTGGAGGCAATCCTGGAACATCAAGCAAATTAAGAAATTCTGGCGGATAATTTACCGCTTCATTTTCGTGTAATGTTACATCCACAGATTTGTATGTGACATGTTCGCTTGTCGATAAGTATCGATATATAATATTTATAAAGATAGATCTGTTGCTAGGTTGCGACTTTACATTGTTGACATTCCATTGTTAACGTTGCATTGTTAACTAAGGTGCTTCCTGACATGAAAGAATGGTAAAAATGAGCTTTTTGCAGATTTTAGTACCTTTACAGGTAATACAGATAAAAAAGAAAGGTGTACAAACACTCGTGGGAACAAAAGGAAGGTTTATAAAAAAAACAGAATAAAAATCGGTGATTTTTTTTAGAAGTTACACGTGTCCAAACAAACAGATACAAGGTTTATATATATATATATATATAAAATATAATTTATACATAAAATATAAAATTTTAACTTAACCAAAAATTTTATGTTAACACAAGTATAAAATGCTTATGATACTTGGCATATTTATGAAACAGCGAAACACGTCATACATGGGGTGATTTTTTCAATGCTTTGCTTCCAACAAAAGTGTGAAGAAACCTCAAATAGACTTTACCTTTTTAGTTGCATCTGTTAATCATTGTATAGTTTTATTTAACATTCAGTTGTACAATTATAATTTTTCTTCATAATAACAATTATTTTTCAGCAATTGTTGCTATTTGCACAATCCCAGCAGACATTAAGCTTACCAACCATCCAGTTTTGCCAGGGACTTTGTGTAACTTTTATCTTCAAAATTCCTGGTCTCGAGTTGAGAGTGAAACTGGAAATCTTGTGTGGAATATCTGCTCTCTTTTTTTTCTCTCTTTGATCTGTCACTTTGACAACTTCATAACTTTGTTAATTTTTACCCTACTTTCTGAAGGAAAGAAAGGCTTATGAGATCACTTGTGTGTGTGTGTGTGTCTGTGTCTCTGTCTCTCTTTCTCTTCTCTCTTTCTCTTCTCTTCTCTCTCTCTCTCTCTCTCTCTCTCTCTCTCTCTCTCTGTCTCTCCTGTCTGTCAGTCCTCTCTCTCTCTGTCTCTCCTGTCTGTCTGCCTGCCTGTGTGTGTCTCTTTCTCTATCTCTCTCTCTCTTTCTTTGTCTCTCTTTCTCTTTCTTTGTGTCTCTCTCTTTCTTTTTCTCTCTCTTTCTTTTTCTCTCTTTCCCTCTCTCCCTCTCTCTCTCTCTCTCTTTCTTTCTCTCTCTCTCTCCTCCCCCTTTTCAATTTATGAACGCATCAACCACATTTCACCAAACTCGGTACATATATAGTTCTTAAAAAGGACACCTGACTTTTATAGTTTTTGACCACAACAGGCACTTACTTTCAAAATGGCGGCCATTTTAATATTTAGGGTGATGTCATATCTTGAGAACCATTCAACCGACGTAAACAAAACTTTGTATGCTGCAGAGCATTGAATAAGCATTAAATTTTGAAATGAATATTGTTGTTAGTCTGCCATTTTGGAAGATGGTACCATATCTTGGTAAACAGTAAACCATCGGCAAACAAGTAGTACTGCAGCGGATGATGTTAAATGGTATGTTTTAAGTATGTCAGACACTTTTTTTAAATGGCGGCCATATAGTCATATTAGCTTAGAATGCTATATCATCAAAACCATGTAAACAATTCCAACTTTACTTTGTATACTGGCTATAGATTTCACAAATTTCAATTGTATCTACATGGAGCATCTTTTGTCCACCATTTTATAAGATAGTGCCACATGAATAAATAAAGTTTTTATGTAATATCTCAAGAAACAATTGACAGATTCCTACCTAATTTGGCAAACAATTTGCACTATAACAGGTGGTGTAAACTGTTATGTTTTAAGTAGGTCAGGTACTTATTTTTAAAATGACGATCCTGTAAATATTTTAGGTTAGTAATCCCCATCATGTGAAACATTAGACAGATTAAATTCGAAGTTGATGCTGGAATCCGACTTCTGTAATGCAGTTTATTGCACACTAGCTTATGGCACGAGGGTTTCTGGGTTCAAGTCCTGGGTATGTCACATGAATATTTGTAATTGTCTCACTACTGTTGCATATGTTTCTGGTTTCGTCTCTAATGATATTGCTTCAAACAAGACAACAAGTCCGACCTACCAACTCAGCTGTTAAGAAATTATTAAAAAATTAATTGCATACGTGGTGAGGAAAGTAGAGCCCACTTTCCTTAGTTATAGCAAGTAAATTCTTGTAACAATGTTCATTGTCTTTCAACATATGTAACCTTCCAGCTTGTTTCTGCTTCAACCAGTTAGTATGGGAGTTATTAAAAGTTTTCTAGTGAGTTTTGTGGTATGTAGTGAATGTTGTAGAGGTTGTGATTTTGTAAACTGTAACCAATAATTTTGTTACTCCATAATTATTTGGATCATGCTTTTAAGTAATTAAAGTGAAAGAGTTGGTAATAACGACAAGAATGTGATGAAAACACCACCAAAGAAGAAAACAAAGACAGTGCTATTTCAGTAACAAGTGGAGGGAAACTTGCATATAGGTAAGCAATACTCACAGAACAGATTTTACAATATGTAGGATGGAATAAGTTGGGTATGGTGCAGAAAATGATGTGAAAACTCATATAAAAATGGAGACAAGTTGGAGATGAAAAAAGGTTAATAATTCTAAACTGATAGAAATATTTCTTTGTTCCTTGGAAAACTGCAAATGCTCAGTCACAAAAAGCTGCTCTTGAACTAGTTTGGGCATACCATACTAATTGGCATACTTTATCATATTGTTCAGTGGATTGTTCAGTAAAGTTAAGTTACATTTCTCAAAATAAGAAATTGCAACAAAATCTTGGGAGTGAATTAAAGCAGAAACTTTAATAACAGATGTGTTGACTCCATTTATTGGCAAAATAATTCTGTCAAATATGGACAGTGACTGTACATTTGATAGAAAATCAAGTAATGTGTAAAAATCATGTCAACAAAAAAACTGTTTTTTTTTTTGTGTTCTCTGGTATTTTGTCAAAAATAAGTATGAAATAGACACTTTGATATTTATGAAATGGCAGATAAAATTAAAGATAAGGCTGTGAAAATTTATTTAAAGAGATATTGATATTTTAAAACTTTTTGCATCTTCAGATAACTCTGCAAATGTAAATTTAGGTCAGTTTTTGTCAGCGCACATGCGCCCACACACGCATGCACGCATGCATGCGCACACACAAAGATATATTAATTTTAATATTTAGAAATGTTTAGAATAAAATAATGCCCTAGAAAGTTATGTATGGCCACTGTTTAATGCCAAAAATTAGGATTAAACACACATTCTTATAATTTTCAGCAACCACAAATACTGTTTTCACTTGCTTCTCATGAAAAAATTGTAACGTTCGGCCGCTAGTTACACTGCCGATGTTACATTGCCACTGCTAGCTCAAAGGTGGAACACGAGACTCAGTAAAAATGGATGCCGATTAATTAAAATAATAAGTTCAAGTTCCAGATTATTTTGTTCTATACTTTATTTATCATTGAAGTTTCACAGTTCACATACGAAGTTCCATTATGCAGAGTACGAACGTTCACATATCACCATACAAGTGCAGAAACAGCGCCACAGTTGTTTACAAATTAATCCTTGTTATAAAAACTGGCTCGAAGAAATAATAACTGCTGCTACCTCCCACACCGGCAGATAAATAAAATAAATTCTAGTTGCCGATCTGGGGGTTCTCGTCATGCCCAACATGGCCTAGGCGAGCATTGTACCACTACCCTGAAGGGCGACTGACTTGAAATGAAGCTTGACCTGAAATGACCTCGCCGCAGACTGACTTCCACCGACTTCCAGCCCTCAAGGGCGACTGACTTTCAGTGCGACAGGCACACGCATCTTTTCTGCTGCCTATCACCCCCCTCTCCTGACATAAGGGCCTGGCCACGCACGCTCTCCACACGTTATCGACACTGCTCCGCACGTTAACGAAACTAAGACTACGCCGTCAACATTAAGATAAACTAACTTCTCGTACAACAAAGCTTGTTGACGCATTCTGAAAAAAGCTAAATAATGCTGACGCTTAACAGAAAACTGAAACTAAGATGTTCAAAACGTAACCGCAAACGTCCGCCCGATAAGCGTAAAATAGCACACGTCTGCCAGATAAACAAACTATCACGAGCCACCACGGCTTTAAACTTCAAACCCGATAAAATTATTACGAAGCTTTCCAAAGCTTAAGAAAAACGAACGAAATTGAAATACGTGTCCCGAAACTTAGGAATACTGCGTCATTACAAAATTTATTACAAATATATAGATTTATTTAAAAAATTTAAATTTACTTTAATAGACATCTTTAGAACAAAGTGATAACCTAGCAAGATACATACAACCTCTTGTTGATGCCAAAAAAGAAGTTTAAACACAGTGCTTTGTATCTTTTAGTAATAAACCACTTCCACCACAATAGAAAATTTTGCTAGGCGTTCTTTGACATCTGCTTTAAATTTGTCCCAGTTTGACAGCTCCACGTCTAAAACATGCATATATGAACACACTGAAAAGAAAAGAAGGGATTTTACAAGCACTGTAGACTGTATTTTCTGTTTCGTTGATTGTAAAAATGCACAAAAGGAAATATACATGTATCTCACATGGTCGTCAATAAGTCAAAAGCACAAAATAGAAATCTGAAAATATAGGTTAATAAAACCGTAAGCAATTCGGGGTTCTACTACTACAATTATGGAGTTTTTTTTTTATTGTGTCCAATTCTTGATAAAATGGAGAATTTTATGTACTATTTTTCAAAATGTTTAATTTTTATTTGATGTACCTACGTTTTCTGTTTTATTTTTTTCCAAGATTTTTTTTTGCAGTCTTAATTTTTGTAAACATATTTATATGCCTTTATTATTATGAAATACGTTAACTCACGTCTACATTACATACAAATTGCTAAATGCGCTGTGGTGCGTATTAAACAATTCCATAGTACCTTAATGAAGGTTAGGTCATATGTAAAAAGGAGATATTAAGTCCATTGTTAAAACTACCTACATAGGGGAAACACAAACACCTTAAATGTAATTATGTACGTCAAAATGGTCTTCGCAAACAAAAAGAACTGGTTTTTGCGAAACATCTTCAATGTCTCGCCTAACTGCCTTAAACCACATCTTCGTGTTTGTTTAGTTTTTTGTAAGTAACAAATATATTATCAGGTGTTTTGTGAGATGTACTAGTAAGTACACTGCTATACAAGAAATCATTTAGATGATTTTGGTATACTAGACTGTTTTTTTTTCTGTTCCATTACTTCCAACAATTTATATTTAACCAAATACGCATCACCGCTTAAGTAAACAAACGTGGTGGCTGAGGTTTTATCTGACTTGTGACGTTACGGAGGGAGCATGCGCGACAAGCGTGTTTTAAGAGTGTTTCAAACGTAAAACATTCATTCAATCATAACTTTTTCAAAACTAATTTTTTAATTGTGATACTTTGTAAATACATTTCTAACACACAAAAGAAAGAAAACAAAGTGGCAGCATAAAATGTGCATGTTGCATATTGGTTAAAAAAAAAATGTGTGAGTAGGACAATATACATACATATTTACAAAATAAATAATTACCCACTTCTTGGATGTTACAGCTACATCAATTTAAAAAAATTGTGAATTATCTAAGCATATGCTGACAAAATGAAACACAACAATCCTGAGAAAAATCCTAAGAATATTACATGTTTGGATTTTGTCAAGTTTTTCAGGAGATGTTAACTAATTCAAATTAGACCTAAAAATGCATTAACTTCTTTGCTTTCTTATTATCTCTGTTCTTGAAACATGTTTCTGTATTTTCATTCTCACTCTTCAAAAAGAACTTTGTGTGGACATTCAACAATTGAACTAAAAATGCATTTAAACATTCAGAACATGTCGGTAATGAGGAAGTAAATAACTACTTCTTGAAGCATTCTGTTTTGTACTCCAGAACGTGATTGTCTGAGAAAGTTCTAGAAATGTCTTGAAAATACTTAATAGATAGTGTTGGTTAAATCTGCAGCATATCGGTTCAGGTACAGTAAGTTAGCATTATCATATTTCTTCATAGCAATATGAATATAATCGACTCAAAAATGGTTTACGAGTTTCATTTTGAACTTTGCTACATGCCCAGCCAGTCACATACTTATTACTGTTAGTTTGGGCTGCAGTTTTATCAACTAGGTCATCGTTTTTAGGTGAGATGTTCATTATATCAGTTATGTTAATATGTGAACAAAGTTTCTGAATTTCTGACTTCTGGACCAATAATTTTACCATGTCAAGGTTACAATCGCTGTCAGATAATGGTTCCAGAAGTTGATTGCACATTACAGATCTGACTGATGATCGGAATTTTGCAGTCTGGTGTTGTGTTATTCATTCCTTTGTACCTCACGACTGAAAATACATTTTCTAAGCAGTCTTGCATAAGTCTGTGAGTCATTAAATATTTGAACTTAAATATGCCATGTAATTCTGACCACAAAGACTTCAGTGCTGAAATATTTAATAGCCATCCTTTTACACATGGTGGGATAGGTTTTCTTGCATTGACAAAAACAGTTTCCTGTATTTTTTCTTTAATTTCCTCCAAAAAAAACTCAAATCTACAGACTGTTTGGAAAGAGTCCTGCAGTACACTTTCGGAGATGTAGTTTTAGCAGAATTGAAAACATCAAAGAGACAATCCGTCTCGCCAGTAAACTCAGCTGTGTATGCAGATGATGCTGGCATGCTGTTTAACGCAACATGAGTAAGTATCCCCTTATTTACAGAATGACTTGGTAACTGTGCAGCAAGAGAGACACACATGGACGAGAAAGGAGGTAGTTCAATGTGTTTTTTGTAAGTTTATGTGCCAAGCCCGGATTCATTACTTTGTATTTGTTGTAGAACTTAGCATGTTTAAAACATGCTAACTTTCCATCAACAGATACATCAAATTTCTTGAAATTGTTTCGTATATACTTTAAAAGATGGGGTGCATCAAAAAATTCATACATATGTTCACCATCACAGACAAAGAATGGAGAATCCTAACTCACACCTAACAATCTGTGCAATTTTAAATTATTTGGGGCTTGGTCACTCACCAACACTTTAGGGATAAACCCTGCTTCTTGCACCTTACCTACAGAACACTCAATGACGTTTTTAGTGTTTTGGCACTCATTGGACCAGCAGTAACAAAATATTCGATCACGTGTTTGAAATTTTTCCTAAGCCCCTCTTATCATGACTACTGTGTCACTTTATTTGCTAGCTTAAGAGTGGTGTGATGGTGTATAGAAATGTAAGTTCTACAACCCCAACATCTAAGTGGCACTTACCCTTGTGATGGTAGATTATGGTTGTGAAAATCTGAAGTTTGAAAATTTTCCGAGCACACACTATATTTGTAGTGTAAATGTTCAGGACAATGTTTCTCATAAATGATGTCCAGGTCACTTATTTTGCACTTAACAACCCACTGTTTACACATGCAAAATATAATTCACAAAATAAATACATACAACCAGGGGAAATAATCATTACATAAATGGAATGAAACAATTCAATAATTTAAGTTATTTAATAAAAGTTTTAAAACTTGTGTTTGCAAAAATTGCTTGGAAACTACTACAAAATAATGCATGAAAAATAGAATATGTTTACATTATTTTTTATTTACATTGATGGATTTTTCGGAAATGGGAAAAAATGATTTCGGGCAGTTTTTGACTCCATGATTAGAGAAACCAAATGCAGAACAAATGAGCCCTGACATTATTCACATTACCATAAAAATATCATTCAACTTGGACACAAAATATCTGAGACTTGCTATGATGTCATATAAATAGATATGGCTTTGAGTGCTGGCAATCTCTCCAAGCCACTAGGAGCGCTAGTAGAGCATGTCGCACCATTTTTCAGAGAGAGTTTCCGATATTGGTGTAGTAAGATATTTGGTTGTACCTACTTGCTTATTGTGGGAATCTATACACAAGTATGAATTGTTGAGTCTAATGCTTAGCTGTGCAACAAATCTTTCTTGTGCAATACTTTGGTAATTAACAATTGCCAACATAAGTTCAGTAAAAGCAAGCACTTGAAATTATATTCCAAAATCTGTAAAGCTACAATTGAAAAAAATTCTAAATTAATTTTTTAATTGTGGCTTGTTAATACCCCTTCTTCAAGCTGGTTGGCTAATTGGGCGAGTTATATGCTACACGAAAGTAATCTTTACAAAAAACAGCAAATATATCAATGTCTTAACTCAACATTGTACCTAGCAACTTATTGTCCAAAGGTGATACATTAGAGAGCTCTGCCACACAGGTTGCTAACAAGAAATTATGGTTGTCATTCATGAACTTCTTGTACTCATTAAGAACAAGCAAGTGATAATTAGCCAGCACAGAAGTGCCACCAAACAGTGTAAGGGCATAAATAGGGAGCCACTAAATTATAAACTGTACAGACATGAACAATCAGATAAAATATATCTATTAAAATAATTCTGTATCAGTACATCACACTCGTGTGGGAAATGTGACAGATGTTACCATAGGCTGGCATGTTTTTTCAGGTCACTCCTGTTTCCCTAGCTCTTGCATTCCACTGTTGTTCTTTCCTTACCTCACTCCACCCTCACCAGTGCCCAAGACCTTGCTGTTATACTCTGTTTCTTCTATGAAGGCCATTTCTTGTCAGACAGAACCACCAACTTTGTAACAGTCTTGTAACAAATTATACCATTTGCAGTCCCTGCGATTAGCTGGTTCGTAACATGTTTGGGTATGTGTTCATGTTTGCAACACATGCTGAAAATAGTATGCACTAGCAAATTTAAGATTCCTCTCAAAAGTTGAAAACAATACTGCGTTTCCAGTAACGTAATCAATTTTCAAAATATTTTGGTGTTGTTACTTTGTACTTTCAACAGTTTCAACTATAATGTATTCACGGTAACTTCAAGATTTTCTGAAGCCCTGCTAAAGATCTACTTTCAGGGAGCCGATTATGTATCCTTCCGCAGTATGTAAACAAAACATTGCCATGTGACACCTGTCAAACGTTTTGTAAACAAAAACAGAGTCATGTGGGAACTGTCAAACATTTTGTTAACAGTGTCCATGTGGGAACTACCAAAATTTATTTTTGAAGAGAAACAATGCCATGTAATCTTAACTGTCATATACTTTAATAAAATTCTCCAAATGTCTAAAATATGCTAATCAATTTAGCAAAATATTGTAATACATACAAAAAGGTAGATTGAAGTATATATCGGAACTGTTGATTATATAATTTAATTAAAGTTTACTTATTGTATTAAGATTTATTTACATGTTTGGTGTAAGGAAAAAGTTAAATTTTACATAATAAACTTTTGGAAGTAACACTCAGGTTAAAAATTTCACTGTGATAAATGGCACTGTATTTTATCGCATATAAGTCGTACATTTTATTTAAAAAAATTTTATTGAAAACTCGGGGTGCGACTTATAAGTGAGAAAAATTCCTCCAGCCCCGCACTAACGTTTCATTTACTACGAATTCACGGCCCGCGGCTCGATTTCCAAACTCTTCAACGAACAAAATCACTTTCATTTTGAAACCTTCAGTGTAGGTACATCGCTTTTCCATCAAGAAACTGTCGCACTTCTTCACTGCAACAACATTAAAACAACACTACGTNTGTAGGTACATCGCTTTTCCATCAAGAAACTGTCGCACTTCTTCACTGCAACAACATTAAAACAACACTACGTGCAGTGCAAAGACGTGTAAGTCACGGCTACATTTGGTACTCAAGATGGTTGCGATTACACGACGATAGAGAATGCGAGCACAAAAAGCTTTCGAAAATAATTGATTACCAGTTATTGACCGAAAATCGATTCCTTTTCATTCTTTTAAAATATTTTTTTCTGTTAAGGATTGAGAAGGGAATAACGTAACGGAAATATTCAAATGCCTTTCTATATTTTGCACGTTTATTTGATAAACTGCAGAANGAATAACGTAACGGAAATATTCAAATGCCTTTCTATATTTTGCACGTTTATTTGATAAACTGCAGAAATAACAAACGCTAATACTAAAATTACAACTTAACCTAGAATTATCTTGTAAGTAGAAAGAATGTGTTACGTTAGTTTTATAACCACAATTCAGCGTCTCCAATATCCAATATGGCGTGGTTATACTTCTGAAAAAAACGTGCCCAAACGGACAAGATGGAGTGTATGAGTCCGCTGGACAGACACTGAAATTTATTTAATTTCAATTAATAACAGTGAAATCTTTACCCATGAGTGCTACGTAAAAATGTAAATATATAGTTTAGCAATATTAACTTTACAATTACGGCATTAAATTTATACATATTAATATTTAACCTACGAACTATTTCTTTTCAGCTATAACCAACATGTCCCTTCAAAATCCGTTGTTAATTCTTACGGACTTTTAACAAATTATTAAAATTTATTGAAAAAATATACTTAAAACTTAAAACAACCAATTTATATAGTGCTTCAGTGCTAAAAGCAAGACAAAACCTTTTTCCATATACCATTTTTTTATAACCAATTGAACATGTAACTCCTAGGGTGATTTTTCAAAGGTTCTTTTCAAAAGTATCGAAGATACAGTGAATGGATTATATCATTAATTTTTAATGAGAAGATAATGGTCCAGCCCGCCTCAACCCGTTGCGAGCAAGATTCCAGCAGATTCCGCATGTGACTTACACATTGTTGGTTACTTCGTTTTCGTGAGAGAATGCATCTGTTTCACATTTTATTCCTTTAGACACTGTTTTTACCATGACTTAGTGTAACCGAATATTATACTATTTCCCATGCAATGCTGTTTTCGGTATGTTTTTAATATTTCATTATCATTTTAGTTTGAGGGTAGTGGAAATTCCTGGCAAAATGTTTGTTCCTTTCCTTCGTGTGCAGCGATGAATATTTATATATAATATATGTTTCCTGTATGAATCGCCTTCAGAACACACACTCACTTAAGTACATATAAATTCACACATGAAGATGTTTTCCTTGTTACTGAAGTGCCAATTATTTTAAACTCATAATATGTTATGTGTATTTTTTATGAGTATCACATTTTAAATAGCATAAATAGTCAGAATTTCAATTTCAACAGTCTCCGGTAAGATGTGCAAACTTCATACATTGTTTACTTATTTTTGATTTTATTCATTTCATGTAATGACATGAAGCAAATGGAACTCTGTATACTTTACCAGTTTTGTGCCTATTGTACACCTTGTCTGATATTGTTTAGATTTTATTATTTTGACTACAATTATAAATTATAAAGTATTTTTGTATCCTAAATCTATTTCAGTGTGTTTGTGTTAGAGTATCTATGATTTGCAACTTTGGAACAAAACTATAGCGTAAATATGTAAACTGAAATGCGTGAAAATAAACACACATATTTTTAAAAATGTTATTCACTTAAGTTTACAACTGTCACTTGTTGAGCTTTTAGCATAAATAAGTCAAGTTACCTATAATTGCTTTGTACTACTAGAGTTATATTATAATTTCCCATGTACCAAAATATTTTTAAAAATGCAAGGCCCGTTCAGACGTCAGTCTTGAGCTATTATTTCATTTAGGCCAAGTGTATGCGTTTGNGATTTGCAACTTTGGAACAAAACTATAGCGTAAATATGTAAACTGAAATGCGTGAAAATAAACACACATATTTTTTAAAATGTTATTCACTTAAGTTTACAACTGTCACTTGTTGAGCTTTTAGCATAAATAAGTCAAGTTACCTATAATTGCTTTGTACTACTAGAGTTATATTATAATTTCCCATGTACCAAACTATTTTTAAAAATGCAAGGCCCGTTCAGACGTCAGTCTTGAGCTATTATTTCATTTAGGCCAAGTGTATGCGTTTGTAAATTTATGAAGTCGAATGCAAAATAAACTAGCAATGAATTTTTGGCATGATGACTATTAGAGGCGGAACTTTAAGCATTGCCATCTTTTTAAATATGTTGCAGGAACAGTCAGCCTTTAACTTATTTCCATGTGTCTGAGAATAATGCAGGTAAGATAGTAAATATTTGCTTATGTCAGAGTACAAACACAGAGTGATGGTGATTTATACAGGAATAAAATAGTATCGTTACATTAAAATTTAAACAAATAATTAAAAAAGCACTACAAAAAAAGTAAAGTGAAGTTAATACATTGTACTGGCCATCGTTTGAGCTAAAATTTGCAGTTAATAGGAAAAACATGTTATGAACAAAAAATATATAGATGAAATAAATAATGATCATAAATAAACCCACCTCCAACCCAGTTTATAGCCTCTTTCCACACTTATGTTTAACAAGAGAAAAAATATACAGGATAGGGCAGCGAAGACCTACCAATTTCAAATGTGTATAAGTTGAACCAGTTTATGATGGAGGACAAATATAAAACAGTGTAGTTAGAGGTACTGGGATGCCATTTCAAAACCAACATTACCTCACATGTGCGTATGTTTATTGAATTTGTGTTCCCTGATTTACGCAGCCGTGACATTGACCTGGAGACCGTTTACTCTCAACAGGACGGGGCGACAGCACATACCGCCCGTCACTCCATGAACACTTTACAGACTATGTTTCAACATCGCATACTGTCCATATTTGGTGACATTCCTTGGCCAGCCAGATCACCCGACTTGTCTGCATGTGACTTATTAATGTGGGGATTCCTCAAGAGTAAGGTGTTTGCAACACGTCCAGCTGACATCAATGCTCTAAAGCAGCAAATTGTGGACGAAGTTACTGCCATACTAGCCGCAACACTTCTGCACGTTATGAACAATTGTGTATCCTGTGTACGCAAGTGTTTCCGGCTTGTGCTATGGTGTTGCAACCAACAGACTACATTGTGCATATGTATTCATTTGTTACTGTTGGTTATGTAACGTTATTAAAATGGCATCCCAGTACCTCTAAAGACACTGTTTTATGTTTGACCTCCATCATTAACTGGCCAACATATACAAATTTGAAATTGGTAGGTCTTCACTGCCCCATCTTATATATTAATTTTCCCAAGTGCATAAATCCTGTAAAATACTTCATTAAATTAAATAAGTCTGTGGCAGAAATAATTGAAAATGTCAGAAAAAATTAAAGATATTTACACTCCATACCTTGTAACTAATGTGTATGTTGCAAATTATAGTTGTTCAAATATATTGTCGCATTCTACGTCTGGGTATGACGACTGGAAATTACCACTCGGATAGCTCAGTAGTAGCAACACAAACTCTTTAAAAAGGCGCCAATTCAATATCAAATAACGTAGTCAAGTTCTGGTTCATTATTCTTTACTTTAATTTATTATCCAGAATGCAACAGTTCACATACAGAGCTCAGGCATGCTGAGTACGAACAGGTTTCACCGGTTCACAGACAAGTAGAGAGCATTGCCACAGTCGTCATTTGATTGTTCTTTAGGTCTCTAAAAGTTGCCTCACCAGCATATTAATAATTAGAGACCTCCCACACCAGCGTAGAAATCAAACAAGCAGGGTTAAGTTGCCAGTGTGGAGGCTATGCGCCACGCCCGGTGCGGCCTCGGCGAGTCACTCCTGAGAGTCTACTGCTTATTATCAATTACTCTGAATGGCGACAGGCACACAAGTATTTGTGCTGCCTATCACCCCCTTCTCCTCAGATAAGGGCCTGGCGTGGGCCGCCACGCACTCTCTTCCCATGCTATCCGAAACTGCGTAACCCGCTTAACTGCGCCCTCAGTTAAAAATAATCGAACTACTATCGACGCAGTCAGAAAGTTTATAATCTAATGTTGACGCTTAACAAAAACTAAGATTTCTGAAATGGCAACCGGATGCCTGATAAACGTTATTCCCAGATAAACAAACTACGACGGCTTTAATTTTGAATCCCGATAAAATATTACNCCGGATGCCTGATAAACGTTATTCCCAGATAAACAAACTACGACGGCTTTAATTTTGAATCCCGATAAAATATTATAAAGCTTGGCAAAGCGAAAGAAAAATGATCTACATATCCCAAAAATTAATAATAGCTTGCGTCGTTACATTACCCCCCTCAGTTTGGAATAGATTTTGAAGAAATATTTCCCAAAGCGAAACCTGTTTTGTATGCGGCTACTCTGCAAACCACTGTGCCTCTGCTCCTTGACAACAATTTAGACTTACAATGTGGTAATTAAACTATTAACAAAAAATATTCACTTTACCTGTTAAAGAAGTAAAGAAGAGCGGCAAGATATTTACGGGGATGCTGCAAGCAAATCATACATTTCACTGGTTTCAATTAGTTACATGTTGTTATCATTTGTGGCTGAGGGTGTATTTCCAACCTATGCTATAGATGGTTCCTTGTGGGCTGCTCGTTCCTTTGATTCCTTGCTGGGATCAGCACACAAATGTCCAAAAGGGGACCCAGGTCTGCCCAAAACTATAAACGCCACTGCACTTAGGCCAGTGCTGACAAAAAAATGAAAGCCGCTGCGACTGCCTCTCAATAGGCCAGTGCTGACTATAAAAAAGGGCCCCAGACCTGTCCCAATCCAATACTCATACTCCTTGTGCCACTGATCCCAGGACACCACAATCTGCAGCAACATCCCACCACTACTTATGTTTACTTAAGGCTCAACATAATACAACACCTCAACCACCTCAACCTTTGGAAATTTAGGTAACATGTACTGCATCCTTAAGTAACCTTATTTATTATTCCTATTGTCAACTCCTATTTCCAAACTCACATTAATTGTGTTTCTTTACCTAAACACAGTGTAATTTTGAGTTAACTTCTAACAAACATTTTTCAAATGTAAGAACAAAACTTATTTATATTCGTATAGCACTTCCTGTTCGGTACTCTGCATATATAAATCCCATTAGTTACAATAACACAACACAAGGTATATCTCAGTTCACAAAATCTTCATTAATACAAAAACTCTCCTTTTAATCATACTATTATAACATTTTAAAAACGAAACATTGTAAAGCCATTCTTCTCTTTCATGACCTTCATTCTCTAAATAAATACAGATACTACATATTAAAATATGTTCTTGACCATATTACATTATTGTTCATTAATATTTTACACTACAGTATGTCTTTGTAAAGAAAAAACCACACACAACCTCTACCATGAACACTAACTTTTCTTAAATGTTTTATCAATATCTGCCATTCCAGAAAGTTAATATTCCAACTACACTGGATACACTTCACATGATGCCCTTTTGTTAAATGCTTAGTGCTGTTCGTTAACAATCCTGTGCCTGATTATTTACAATATTGATTAATATGTAATCACTATCCCTTCGTCTATTTGTTCCTTACCACATCTTTGCTTCTTTCTGGCATTTCATTTTTAAAATACCAGTATTAAACATTACTGCACTATAAATTTATTTGACAATTCTCTTTTAAAACATATTTATAGAAACACACTGTCTCACAATTATTAATTCTTACCAATTAACCATGTACAGGTCCGCAATCTGAAATCTTTTCCTATCCACAATAACCTAATACCTTATTCACTATTGCCTCTCCCAAGGCCTGAGAAGGGAAATATAATTTACCCCATGTATCCTGTACACATCATGGCCTACTTTCTCCTCAATCACGTATGGTCCTTCATTCAGGAAAAAGAATTTGTGAAATTCCTTGTGCTCTGAAGATGATATTTTTTATTTTGTACTAATTATCCCCTTTTTTTTAACACAATGGGGTTATGCTTCCTATCATTTCTTTATTTTCTCCTTGCAGCCTTCAATACTAACCTTTTATTTACTCTTTGAAATTTTACTGCTAAATCTTTGTTTACTTGCAGTGGAAACTTCACCAACTTAGGTAGCTGTGATTCTGGCTGCTGTGCTTTAATTAACTCTATCGGTGTATACCCTGTGCTGTCGTGGTGCACGTTATTCAAAAGGTGCTCAATTTAGGCTACCTTTCCTACCCATGAGCTATGATTCTCGTGGCAGAAAACTCTAAACAGCCTCCCCAACTCCCTCATCACTCTATCGGTGGGGTTTGCTGAAGGATGGTATGCCGTGATTTCCATACATTTGCTTCACTAAGACCTACTTTTTGAGTATCTAAATATAATTAGATTTCAGAAAAATTACCACGTACAAAATTAATTTGTTCAACTTGAGTTACAAAATTTCACAATCACCATAAAAAAAATTAATTCTATGAAAAGAGAACTATAATATGTATGCAACAAAGTCTGGATAACGGTAACTCAACAAAGGCAACATTGCAGCAAAAAAGAGAGCTACTTTTATATGCAGAAATTTTGAGCAACACAAATACAACATAAAAATGATAGGCTTCCTTACAGTAATTATGAATTAGGACCCCTGAACCTCAGATTAAAAGTCCTCTACCATGATACCTTCCAACCTGTCAATCATCTGAGCACATTCTAAAAAAGTTTCTTCTGATCATCAGTAGCATGGCTAGATGTGAGATTGGTAAGCAGCCAAAGTCACATTCGGAAATAAAGTACAGTAAAATGTGTATATAACATTCATTAATACTGCAGAATTTTGCACTGCCATCTAAATAGAAAATAATCACACACTACCTCTATCATTAATACTAAATTTTCGTAAATGCTTTACAAATAGTATCTGTCATTACATAAATTTAATATTTCAACTACGGTTTCTAGTTGCACTGAATAACTACAAGTTATTGCATATTATAATATATATGATGATTCAAACAGAAACATTCTTGTACTGTATTATTGTTATTACTTCATCCTATTATTAAACATTCATACTAACAAATGTATTGTATGCTCAAAGTACATAAAAAAGGGATAATAAACATATTAAAAAATTAAGTATCTACCTTATTTATCTAAATTGCAGTCTTTCTGCTCTACTATTTTTTTTTCTTTTCCTTGCCATTTTTACTTTGCTTCTCTGTTTCCTTCCTTTTTTCCTAACTACCTTCCTCATACTGTACTTCACTCTCTTAATTTTCCTTACTGTCCTAAATCTACTCCTCTTTTTCCTTTCCTTTATCCCTACTATCTTACCCCTCTTATTCCTTTTCTTTTTCCCTCCTGTCTTACCCCTCTTATTCCTTTTCTTTTTCATCACTACCTTACTGACCCTGGGTTTATATATTTGTTTTCTTCTTTCAAAACGTTGCCTGAACACTTCATAATGTTTCAATCTAGGATATCCCTTATTCTCAATATTATATTTTACTCTGATCTCAGCAACTCTCACCTGTTGCAACTTAACTGCTGACCCCAATTGCAGCTTTACTTCTCTATAACCATTTGGTCGAACCCCCTAAAATGAAGTCTCCCTTCCTGTACGACATTTCTCATAGACTTACCGACTTCACAACTGTTAGGTACAATCTTTTCCAAATTATTAATCTGCCTCTGCAATTGATTTTCTCTTATAGGAACTCAGTAACAATTAAAAAATTCTGCATTTCTATCCTCTGTACTAAATTCCTTTCTTATATCGTCACCATCAGTAATAACTGTATGGTTTACTTTATTGCCATTTTCATTCTCATTACTTGGGGCATTTAATGTTGAAACCTTTTCTAACCTATTTATAGATTCAACCCCCAGTTTTCGATCTTTGTTATTTTTTCTGCAATATTTTTCTCAATCTTTTCTGCAAGCTCCTGTTGTGCTTTTTGAAGGACAACAGGATCTTGTAAATTTCTGACTGATTATTCGTTTTAATTGAAGACAACTGTGCCATTTCTATTCCCGATTGGTTGTTTACTGATCCTCTATATTATTCCGTATCATACTGGCCACGATTCCTGATCAAACTCTGTGAAATTACTTTTAACTTTATTTATAAAAATTATACAATCCCTAACATTGACAAACTAAACAAATGATGACGTTACTTGTTTTGATGGCTTCAACTGATAATTAATGATTTCTTACCATTTTACTGCTGTTGTTGACTAGTCGTCTTGTACCGGGAACACTGGAACTGCTGCCGGTATCGTGTTGCCTAGCTCGTAAACACGTTTGAAACTGCCAGCCGGTAACTTGGTTATGTGTTGCTTCGATGTTGCAATGTTTGTAGATCCCAGAGTCTTTTCAGATGCTGTTATTCGTGCCCCATGTTGGGCGCCATTATGTAGCATTCTACGTCTGGGTATGAGGGCTGGAAATTATCACTCTGATTGCTCAGTAGTAGCAACGCAAACTCTTTAAAAAGGCACCAATTCAATACCAAATAACGTAGTCAAGTTCTGGTTCATTATTCTTTAATTAAATTTATTATCCAAGATGCAACAGTTCACATACATAGCTCAGGTATGCAGAGTACGAACAGGTTTCACCTGTTCACAGACAAGTAGAGAGCAGTGCCACAGTTGTCATTTGATTGTCCTTGTTGCCTTGCCAGAATATTAATAATTAGAGACCTCCCACACTGGTGTTGAAATCAAACGAGTAGGGTTAAGGTGTCAGTGTGGGGGCTATGCGCCACGCCCGACGCGGCCTCTGCGAGTCGCTCCTGAGTGTCTACTGCTTATTATTGACTGCTCTGAATGGTGATAGGCACACGAGTATTTGTGCTGCCCATCACCCTCCTCTCCTCAGATAAGGGCCTGGCATGGGCCACCATGCACGCTCTTCCCACGCTATCCGAAACTGCGTAGCCCGCTTAACTGCACCGTCAGTTTAAAATAATCGAACTACTGTCGACGCAGTCGGAAAATTTGTAATCTAATGTTGACGCTTAACAAAAACTAAGATTCCTGAAATGGCAACCGGATGCCTGATAAACGTTATTCCCCAATAAACAAACTACGACAGCTTTAATTTTGAATCCCGATAAAATATTACAAAGCTCTGCAAAGCGAAAGAAAAATGAACCATGTATCCCGAATANGCTTTAATTTTGAATCCCGATAAAATATTACAAAGCTCTGCAAAGCGAAAGAAAAATGAACCATGTATCCCGAATATTAATAATATCTTCCGTTGTTACAATATTAATGTAAATTATTTAGCACCTGTGTAAAACACTGCACGAGATATATTTCACTTTTGAACATTTAGATTTACTATAAAAATTTTGAAATAGTTTCTGCCAATGTACATTTTTAGTTTTGCAGTTTCTGCTGTCAGAAAATGTCATATTTTCTGAGGTACATGTTGACTGTACATATAACATTGCAGTTACTTGCTTAGAGCAGTGAACTGTCCCTCATAATGTCAAAAGTTGACATAACCAACAAACAGCATGGCTTCCACATTCTGAACTGCTGAGGCAGAGGGATACATCAACATAACAATAACTCTGGCACTACTTTCTTAGAATGAAAAAAAAAAACTGCCTTTGTAAAAGAAATCGAGTATAAGCACTAAGCAAAGTCCCTCAACACAACACACTCAATAGATCAGACAAATAAACTGAAGTGCAACTGCAAAATCATCTTAATTAATTGTAATATGAGCACATAATAATACCAAAACATAATTGTCTTGCATGAAAAAAAAATGACCTTTCAGATTTGGGGAAGGGCTGACATTGTAACCTGCTGTCTATACCTAACACCATTGTCATCATGTAGTGAGAAAAAAAGTATTTCATATATATAATAAATGAATTCCCAGTCAGTTAAAATATAGTCACAAAATTTGTATTTAAGAACAACAGTTAAACAACACAAAACTTGACATGAATGAAATAAACCAAAATTAGTGTGGTTACACACATGTATAAGTGAATGCAAAAAAAAAGGATATTCTAACCTCAAAAATACACTCCCATAATTATTTATAATTGCTTTGAACACTTATTAAGGTTGGAAAATTTTTCAAATTTAACACACCTTATCTAATTTTGATTATAACGGTATATTAAATACTACTTCTTGACCTGTTATGCAGAAAATCCCACCAATTTCAGCCATCTTAATCACTTAATCTCTTTACTTTATAGCAGCCAATGAGAGTACAACAGAGAAGCAAAGGCATTCTAATGTACTTACACAACCAGTTTACTTTGAACAAGAAATTATTGCGATTGGAACAAGTTTGGAGCCAGTGTAACCATGTACAGAGCTGAAAATGTGACCTTGGCCTAAGTGTTACAATAAGCATCTAACATAAAAATTCTTAATATTTAAGAAATCCTATGAATCTAATCATTTGTTAAAACCATTTATACAATGTTACGTCGCATGTTGGCTTGGGGTGGTAATCATAGGCTTCACAAGGGGGGTGCAGCTACACCCCCATTGCATCACATTATTAGGAAAATAAAAAAGTTTGCTGCCAATTACTTATTTTTCACTAGACAGACTGCATGTTTGAAACTGTTACTAAATAAAAAATAAGTTTTATGATCTTGCATAGATTGTTTATAAGATTGTGCATAAATATATTCTTATGTTGTATTTTTTATGTCAAATTGGATCTTTATTTTGTGGTTAGCACCCCACATTACCTGACCCTGTGCACGCCTATGGTTGTAATGAATAAGCGTGATGTGTATTGCCTATATGGATTTGGAAACCATTTAAACACATTAAATCAGGACAATCAATTTCTGATATTGTTATTTTGAGACAGGATTGTCCAGCTAAAAATTCCTGCTTGAATGTAGAGAATAAAACTTTGCGATTGTAGAGAAGCAGCTTCAAACTTTGACAAAAATTACTGATGTTTAGTTTGCTATCTTAATAAAACTTATACATATGTTTAGGGCTCTTTTTTTCCTTTTTTTTTTTTTTTATTGTTTACATTTACATAAAAGTTTGTGTTAGATATTTGCAAATAATTTAACATGACTCTAGTTTAGAATGAACTAGTGAATTGTGTAGATATATTATGGGGTCAGTGTGGTGGTGCCATGATTTTTGTAAGAAAGTGTGTGTCAAGATTTTTATTCTAACTATTTTAGTATCATTAAATTGACATACACGCCTTAAGATAAAATTTTATTTATCTCTCAACTTCTTATCTCCTAAAATCTCAGTGGAATAAAGGAATTGTTAATTATTGGCTACAGACAGCGAGTATGAAAGTGACAAGGCGGTATAGCCGGGTCGGTGCGGAGATGTTATTTATTAAAACCCTAGAATGGCCATTACTGATTGAGGGATTAATGGAAGACCATGTAAATGCTATCGTCCCCTTCTCATGCCCACTATCATTGTAGGGAGCCACTGCGCACAGGACATGCCTGGCACTGCAGAACCATTCCTCTTCGATGCAGCTGCCATCTAGCAGCAGGTAGCGGAAATTTGTGCACTTTGTTCTCTACATCTGTGATTTGTATCGCTTGCATGTCATTAAGATTCCTAACAATAATGAAAGAGTAATGTTTGGTTGAATACTATATCGCAAGAGAACTTTGTGGCCACAAAGTTTTCACGTGTAAGTAAACTTTTGTCTATGAACTTTGTAGATGTTCAGTAGAAAAAATAATATCATTATTGTTGTAGTGCAGGTATATTACGTAATTGTAGGAGTAAAGTACAGTAGAGCACCCCTCAACCGGAATCGTCGGGGGAAGGGCTATTCCGGTCGAGGGAAATGAGGGTGGGATGGTGTGAAAAATAACACATTTTTATTCTGAACTCGTGTATATGTGGCACATAATTTTAACTTAAGAAATCTGTGTGTAAATTATTAGTTTTATCCTTAAAGTTACAAAACCATAAAAAAAAACACTACGTTCTGATTATGAAATGTGAATCATAAAACTCCGGCCGCTATGTTAATGACCTTCATTCTCAACCTTCTAGGGGGGATTCTTTACTCTTCACGGAGCGCGTGTCTGCCTGAGTAAGCGAGATCTGGATATCATGTTACTGTTTGTGTTGACGGGATGCGGGTTATTTACGAGATATTGTCATAAAAAAATGTTCCCCCCTAACAATGTTCAGAATTTTGTCAACGAACAATACGTTCTAATGTTTTGGCTTAGTTTCTAAGGAAGTCAAAAAAATAATAAGAAATGAATAGCTCATCACGTGTGTTTATAAACACGTATGGGTCGCACGCAACATACTTCAGTCTGCCTGTCTTCGACTGTTCTGTTTTGTATCACCTCTAGCCGCCTTTCAGCTTGCGCACTTCTTTTCTCTTTTTTCTTTCACCCTCTCGCT
>NQII01000472.1:424027-442341 GCA_002778355.1 Clitarchus hookeri
GCGGAGCTGGCAGGCTACGCACGCCGCACATGTTCCGCAATTTAAACGCAATGTTGAGGCATTTTGACATAAATACAAAAGTTTTATTTACGCGGAAAACTGCGCTGTTGCTACATTTTAGCAGGCGGCGTGGCAACGATAACATTCAATGGCAAATTAATTAGTTTGCTGTTGCCGCACTAGCATGATGAGGCCCGGCAATATTTACGGGAATACAAAAATTCAGTGCGGCCTATACTTCAAATATTAATTATCCCTAATTTTTCATCAAAAACTTCTGGTGCGGTCTATACACGCCAAAATAAGGCACCTGTACACTAACACGTTAGAACACTAAATTCTGAAAGTCGCACCGCTAAAACCAACGGCATGTGTCGCACATTGCCATTAGTCCCTGTCACTTGTGTCATTGTGCAGCTTGTTTACCACCTAACGTGCATGTACAGTCTGGTGTGAGCAACGAAAGACCTCTTGCGAGCGCGGGAAAGTTATGGCACAACTTTGCGACGTTTTAATTTTTTTTTTTTTTTATGGAAAATTAGTTCCGTTCGAGGGAATTCCGGTTAAGGGGTGCTCTACTGTATATAATTTTAGATGTGTGCTGGGGCTTTATTGTTTCATGTGCCTCACATAAAGGTGGTTTTTACTGTATTTTGTGTTTAGTAAAAAACAATGTCAGTGATATTAAACAATTTTACTGGAAATATTTAGGATTCGTAATTAGTTAGTTTTTACAAACTATTTCAAATAACATAGATAATTTGCAAAATGTAATACACAGCTAGCTTCACTCAAAAGAGGTTATATTTACAATACTTTCCCCACTGGTTAAACAATATTACATAACTTTATTACTAAACAAAGAACAATAAAGAAATTAATTTTTTTATATGTTAAGCAAATGTATCATTAGATTATATTTCTGAATATAATTTTTTTCTTGCTTGCAAATAGCAACAGAGTAAATGCAACAAAAATTAAGAAATGGCCTGCAGCTAGTTTATTTATTTTGGAGAATGTTTCGTTAAGGGCGTCGCGTACTTGGAGCTTTTTAGTGTGTTTGAGGCAGAGAAGCACGGGAGCGATAAGGGCGACACTGACATGTGTCTAGTGCCCCATCACTTCTATACGCACTGCGCTGAACTGGCATGCACGTATGGGACTTTAAACTGTGTCCCTATCATTTTATTGCTGGTAGTGTGAAGCAAAACTCGGTGCAGGTCCCTATAATAGTTTATTTATAATGTGCGCTGTGTATTGAGATTATTATTTGTACCTCGTCCAAAGTGTTTTTTTCTTTCCATGCATCGGTTTAATGGGGACACATTTAGTGGTTTTGTAAAAAAAAAAAAAATTCAGATTTCAAACACACTGCAATGCACAATCGCCAGGTAGATGGTGCCCTTACGTAATATTTCTGAGTATCGTTCTTAAATTGCTTACAAACTGAAACAAATAAAAAGTAGTGAAAATGTTGCTTTATTTTATCGTAGTGTTACGTAGCGATTGTGTTGTCCACCACCAGTAACGTCACATAGAGGTTGTAAGGCCTTTTAGTCGTGTTTACGGCTGAACCTCCACCTGGTGGTTCATCAGACCCACGGGACTACATTGTATTTGACAGATTCCTAGCACCTGACTTTAAAAGGACTGACTCACAATTAATTGCGTCTTGACCTTGACGTATTTAATTCTATATTTTTAAGTCCTGGTCACTAACCAGCAAGCTAAAGGGACCCAACAAGTTTTGTAATCAATCTAAAACATTATAGGCACCAGCTGCCAAAAACATGCATTGGAGGGTAAAGAAAACCTCCAGCGGTTAGCAAATGCTTTTGCCAGCCCTCTGTAACTGGCATCCTAGATTATTGTCAATTCCCTCCATGTCCCTATTGCAGGATTCCCTGAGGTTCCTGACTACTGACATCACGACCCCACTGCTTTGAGATGACAGACATAATGCAAAGTTCTCAAAAACATTCTATGTTAAAAAAAATGCATGACCATATACACACACAGGTTGTGCACTATTAATGTCACTCCCCTTAGCTGCATGTATTTTAATAATCACAATTACTGGCATGCACCAAGTAAAGTTGGTAATGAAGGAGGGAAAGTAATTCAATGTCTTATCATTGAATTAAAAGTGTTAGGTAAACATTTCTGAATACTGAAATTATTTATTCTTTCTGTTTTTTTATGCACAAAATTATTGTAATTATTAAACTTTTTAATTATTTACATTTATAACCATTTTACAGTTTCACTTGACTGATATATGATTAAGGTGATTAGACCCATAACAATGTTAATTTCACATATGGTGCATACAAGTAGAGCTTAAGCAGGGCTTTCAAAAGTGCTCAGCTTACCGTGAACAGAGTCTATGTATATATGATCATATACACTTAATATACAGAAAGTAGCAGAATACGCAATGTGCAAATGTAGGAGTGTGGTTTGAAATTATTTTTTTGTCACTATATGTATGTCTTAGAAGAATGTATTTCATGTAATTATACAAATTTTGCTAAGTGAACAAGTAATACAGCAAGATGTGCATTGACAAAGTTTAATGTTTTCATCCTTATCTTCCATGATGAGTGCAGCATAAATTTTCTACAGGCTACGTTTCTCTGTTTTTATTTCCCTGTTTCTTTAATTAATTTTGGCTAATTATTACATTGGAATGAGGGTCTTGGTTTAGGACTTCACTGAATGCTATTTCTGCATCCATCCAAATTTTAACTTTTAAGTTTGAATGTTAACGTGAAGTTCTACTTAACTGACAAGTCACGTCGGGTGATGTTATGTAATGCCTTACAAGAAAGTCGTGGATAGTATTCCGTTTTGAGAAATATCCAGATTTCTATTTGATTATCACCTAGTGATGTAGTGTGCCGGAGTGTTGGTTCGTTACTGCTCCAAGCAGCTGGAGCTCAGTTCCGTCACTGGTTTTGGTGTTTTAAAAAAATATGAAAATATTTATATCCTTTGACATACAGAGACAGATCCAGATGGTCAGAGTAAGAGTGAACCTTCAGAATTTCTGGTTTTTTATGTGGTTGTTTACTGGTGTGTATGAATGAAGAGTGGTTAGAAGTTTAATAGTTTTCTTAAACAATGAATTAATCATGTCACATGTGTCATATAGTCGGGCGTAGTAACACAAAAGTTGATAGACCGAGGTTGAGTTTTGCTTTTGTCTCAAGGATTTTCAACATGGTTTTACTCATTATTATATATATATATGAAACAGTTGTGAAATAATGGCCTAGGTA
This sequence comes from Clitarchus hookeri, assembly GCA_002778355.1. Classification (NCBI taxonomy): domain Eukaryota; kingdom Metazoa; phylum Arthropoda; class Insecta; order Phasmatodea; family Phasmatidae; genus Clitarchus; species Clitarchus hookeri. The sequence goes on from NQII01000472.1 coordinate 427,309, forward strand.
TCATAATTGTCTTACAGTTGCACCTTTTTTCTCTTGTTTAGTTTTTGTAGTATAAGCTGTCAAAGTTGCAATTTTTGTGTTTTTGTGATGTACAAATAATAACTAATGTACTTATTAAATTGAAATAATAACAATCATCATTGGCTTAAAATTAAAAATATTGAACTGCTCATTTTATGTAAATTGTGCTCCATTTTACATTATTTTACACATGACGAAAATTGGAAGCATTTTTCACTGATAAATTTTACTTTTAAACATGTAGCGCAGTAGTCAATGACAAAGAATTTCAACCTATCAGGAGTTACTTTCATAAATTATTTTTACAATGTAAAAAAAAATGCACTGTAAAACTTTTTCATATAATGAAAACTATCCCCTTTATAGTGCCTACAAAATGATAAGTGTTTCACACTACTAGTTCAGTTTCAATTTCGTTTAGTGTTCCATTAGTTTGTGCGCCTTTGTAGACCATGTTACTTATCAAAATGTATAATCTCTTATTATTGTTAATCATTATCTTACTTAAATACATTATTCTTTTTAAACATTAATTCATTTACAAATGTCACTCGTAGAAAAACTTTTTTTTGTGTGGAGACATATGAATAGCCCCAGCATTATAAAATCCAGGACTATAACCCTGATTATCACTGTGCACAAGAACAAAGTAGATACATTAGAGGTAGATCTTAAAACATCTGCTTTACAACTCAGTAATTTGGGGCCAAAGGTGTCCAGAGAGAGTGGCTGATGTGTCTGCAAGTCTAGTGTAGCGTAGCTCAGGACTTTGGCTCTGCAGTCGTGTGCACACATAGCCATCGATGGACGGTGAATGAAGTGCTCACGGCATCCCCAGATGAGCACTGTGATGTCTGTGATCCAAAGGCATCACAATTATTTTGTTCCAGACAAAGGCAAAATACAACCCACATTAACATGGTAATTCTACATTTTCTCCTTCCCTCTTAAGAACCATTAGGTTAAATTGCAATCTACCTCTTTCAAATGGAAGAAAAATAAATATTATAAACAATGTAAAGAAATAGAGTATCCTCTCCAAGCATCTTCAACAAACAGAAAGGCGCTACCCCTGTAACAATTCTTTTTCCACACATTATCTACTGCAGCAGTCTCAAATGTCCAAGATTAATAGAATCTTAAACAACAGTACTAACTTATTCCTTTTGCTACACAAACTAAAATAAAGGTAACTTGCATTACAAGCTAGTATTAGATAAACAATGATAAACAATAAAGTATTGCCCCCTTCTACATACCCTATCTTGACAGCAGGGGTTTGCAATGCACCCTTGTTATCCCACCTCCTCAGTTCTGATGACCATCTTGTGATCCATCCAGGAGACTGAGGAGAGGTGAAACGTAATACACCAGATACTGATTAAATTTATGTAATATACTTTGAAGCAGACTATCAAACTGTATATTTTTTCTATTACCACTAATTTAATTATTTACGTGATTTTTGTAATCTGGTATTGAGTAATAGTTTTTTTACTATGGAACCTTTTGTTGTATTTATGTTCAATAATGCAATACAGTAAGTGATGGTTACATGTGAAATACTTCCCTGTGTATTTAGACAGTATTGTAAGTAAATTATCAAATTAAATTTTTTGGTTTAAAATGAAAATGAATGTCTATCTTGTTAATATGCAGCAATTAAATTTAGACTTTCTTTAGATTTTTCTAAATTCTGGGTGAAAATCATAAATAGATAAGAAGGCATTATCTGCGAGAAAGAAGACATGTTATATTCACACTAATATGTTTTGTTTACAGCCTGTCACTGGATTTATGCCACATATATATAAGAGAAACTATTCAAATATTGTAGTGCCATTCCACAGTAGGGTACAAAACCTGCTGTGCTAAAACTTTATCAACACATTTAATATAAAATACCTCAGCCAGTTATAAATATTGGTTAATATTAAACTGACAATATCACCAAAAATATTACATATTCACAATATAAGGAGTATGAGCATCATCAGAATATAAATTTTATTATGATAAAAATACAGAGTGGGGAAAGAATAAAATCCACTAAAAGTTATGAAATGAAAATACAATGTTTAAAAATGTATTTTAATGACTTTATGGTATGCACTAGGGAAACTCAAAGATGTTAAGCAAAGTTTTATATCGGAGAAGAAAGCCATATAAGGATCTTACATGGCACAAAGCCTAATCAGGCTTGTAAGCCAATTTTCAGTAGAATAGAAAATTTGCTCTATAAAAATCAATTTAATGGTGAAATACACTCATATGACACAAGAGTTCTCAGTAACCTTCATGTGCCTGTTAGCAATTCAACAAAATTTCAGTAAGATGCTCATTATTCCACAATAAAAATTTATAAAAAATGTTTTTGTTAACTGGTTTGTTAAATGAAGGCAGATTGTTTTTGTATGTACAAATCGTTATTTGTGCGCTCTTCCTTTATTAAAGTGGAACCAATGAGATACAACAATTTTTATATGATTTATTAGCATAATTTTAACGTGAATTTTGTCTTTTGTTGTGACATGTATTAGGTTGAGCTTAATCAGTTTTAGAACATAATTTTTCCTGAAAAAGCCTGTATTCATTTTGTTCAAATGCATTATAAGGCTGTTATTTGTTTATAAAGTAGTTTAAATTTACATTCTATGTTTTCAGTGATGTCTTTTATACTAAAGTATGTGGTCCTGAAGGGCTAGTATACAATATAATTTTTATATTGACATATAAACTTAATTTATTAATAGTTTATAAATATTTTGCTTATAATAAATGCAAAATAATATTAATGTAAATACATATTATTATTGTATTAGTGTATCACATGAAAAAAAAAGTGACAACACCCATATCCTGGAGTGACTACTCATTAATGATATCTACGGATTGCAGATAAAAATTAATAAAATTAAAAATTAAAATTGTCCAAGTCTAATCAACTACGAAATCATATCGCCTTTAGACAGTTTGTAGAAACTATTAGTTACAGAAACAAAAATGCAGAACTTCTCTCACATGCCTGCCTAGCAAAGAAATGTCTGAAGCAGGTAGTGAGGAGAATCATTCATTCCCAGATATGAATGAGATCGGAAGAGATTACAAGCAGCTTGCTGATTGCTTGCTACCCCCCCCCCTCTCCAGTCTTTGTGCCGTTTGCTAGTCTGGTGTCCACTGTTATTATTTCTAGCAGCACTGTGCAGATCAAAATAATTCCAGGCTACTTAATGGAAATTTTTTTAAAATCTCTAATGTTATGCTATTTTTTGGAGGTCAGTATGGCTTTTCAGACATAGCACTGATGTGTGGCAGCATCAAAATATTGGTAACAATTTTTTTCTTGATTATGATGTAATATTACCTCAGTTTGCAGTGTAGGTGTGGGGTGGGAAGCAATTTCCTACGGGCCTGCATTCATCACGAGTGAGAATTTGATGTTTTTATATGCTCATATGTTCGTATTCTTAGATGTTGTAAGGACTGCGATGACTTGAGCGGTTAGACTGCTCGCCTTCCACCAAGGCGAACCGGGTTCAATCCCTGTGTAAACCTGGACCACCCTGTGCTCTCGTGTATGCTAAGCGTGAACAATTACAAAATATGTTGGAAGCCAAGAAGTCCATAATTACAGGAGATTTAAACAAAGATTCATAACTTTGTTGTGCCAGGCTTATACTTTATGTGTAATGTAGTTTTGTACAAATATTATTTTCATAATATGTATAATTGTGATTTCTATTTTGGTTGCTATTTGTGTTACAGTGAGTGTGAGGACAAGTGGAGAAACATCAGAAAGTATTGGGTAAGACACCTGATGCAAACTAGGCTAATGTTTCGATTAAAAATAAAATGCCATGTTACCTGACTGAACACATCTTTTTATGGTTCTCTTAATACGTGTCTTTCTGGTTATCTTCTTACCAAACCAAGAATGCATGCTATTTGCCTATTGGTAACCTAGATGTTACTAAATTTACCCATCTAATAAAAAAAAATTTCTTATTCACAGTATTTATTAAAAATATGTTATGTTTGGGGACAATCAGAGAACTTGGCAGCAGCTGAAGATATTATAAATTGTAAGGAAGAGAGAGAATATTAGGTATATGAGAGAGGTAACATGCATCGTGTTGGTAAGATGACCACACATTGCAGAGCAGTGATAAAACGGCGGCGCGCATGACGTATTTCTCACCCAATTATGAGACGTTTGCATAAACAACCAGCTTGAAAAAGATTGTTGTGGGAAATCTTAGGTGACAGGACCGAAATGTACTTTGATCAACGCAACATCCAATAAACTATACAAACTGTAAGCTTTATCATTATTTTTATAGGAGGTTTTCCGGGACCACTGAAAAGTAACTGTGGATATGGTTTATTGGTAGATGCATTTTGGTACAATGAGAGTCCACTGTATTAAATAAATAATTTGATATGTTGTCAACTTCAAAGCTAACAAAACTTAACAGGTTTTGAAATTGAGGATATGTTTCTGTGTGGTTCTGCAAAATTCATGCAATATAGAGGATCATTAGAATAACTTCATTCAGCACACACTGTCATAATGAAATCTAACCTATATTCAACATGTTTGGTAGGTAAATCTGAGCTTTGACCGTCTGAAGTGTTGAGTATTCTATATAATTTACTGGCACTTAAATTTCTATGCCTACACACATTTTTAGAGGCCAGTGGACAGATATTTTTTGTCAACATTAATTTATATAACATTGCAAATTCAATGATTTATGATAGTCGAGAATTTTTCAGGAATGTAGATAAAATAATACAAGAAATTATTCAAGAATGCACAAACACTTTGTTGACATTTCTCAAGAGGCAGTATTCTTGTTACATAACTGTTACAAAACCTAACATTGAATGATGTTATAACTTTTAATAATTAACTGTAAATAATTTATAATTTTTCATATTACAAGCATTGCCTAATAAGAATGATTATAATCACATCTTGAAAGGATATCAACAACAAGTAAACCTGTGTGTCCAGCATAGTTAACCAAACCAACTCCAATATGTTGTTATAGTTCAAATGTTGGAATACCTTTAGTGTAGAATAAAGCTGTGACCTGCATCTTACATTAAGAATATAAAACTTAGAACAGTACATGAACTTGGGATCAATAACCACATGGAACAATGTTTGAGGTTAGGCCTGCATTACAAAACAACACCAAGGTTTCAAAATCTGTAATTTTGTTTGTAATTATTGACAGCCAAATTTGTACTTATTATCAAGGCGAATTAAAAATATTTTTTTTACATAGTTTGGCGTGAGTAAATACGTAGGCCTATTGATAATTTTTCTAATATCTGTGAAACTGACGACAGAACACTTGCAAAATGCATATGCCTACATTGTCGCGTCTCTGCTATCATCCATAACTTTCATTATTGTTATTTAACTGTTATCACATTTTGAACTGCCAATATAGTCAGTTTTTTTTTTTTTTTTTAAGTAATGACTTCACTACCGTACCGGGGAAAGGCAGGAAAATTTTTTTGGGAAAACACATTTGCACATTTTTCTAGACAGTTGCAGTTGAAATGTTCAACAATTTGGCAATCCGTTTGATGACGTTGAAGGGCTTTGTCTCTCCTCAGCAAATTGATGAATAACTTAAATGCTCTAGGCAACATGGATTATGTTCTCTTAATGTTGGCTATTCGTTCGTTGAGGTTTGCTGAAACTCATGGCTACAGAAAAACACTAGAACAAAAAATATGTGAATATGTCATCACCATAGCCACTGACAAACAACATAAGGGGAGAAAATGGGAACTTCAGAACCTATAAAAAAAATTTGCATTTTGAATGAGAGCCAGAAAATTCCAAGAAACTATTTTTTTTTAAAACGTTTTTGACGATACTTTTTTCGTTAGTAATGATGGCCATAATCAACTGGTGGAGGTATGGTTGTAAAGTGGAAACAGGAACGCACAACCACAACGAAATTATGGCCGGGTAGGCCACTTGTGTTAACAGACAGGGACCGTTGAGCATTGAAGAACATTGCATGTCACCGTATGCCATCATCCATGAATTCTACAATACCACTTATTATGCAGCTAGCACCATAACAGTGCGCCAGGAGTTAAAAGGACTGTGGTTCAAAGTCCAGGGACTTACCCGTAAACTGCACATTTAGCTTGCGAACACAATAATACTATGGGGCACGTTAAAGGTGGAAGGTTATAAGAACATTTTGACTGGCTGCATGTTGTCTACGGTAGAAGACAATTTCAGAGATAACTGTGTGTTTCAGAAGGACAGTGCTCCTTCCCATAAAGCATTGTTTGTTAGTGGTTTGTGGATGTAATAGGGTTCTGGAAATTAACTGGCCAGCCGCCCAGAACCCTAACCTCAATCCCATTGAACACCTCTGGGATGAACTGGAATGGCAACTGTGCACCAGTCCCCAATGACACACATCACTTACAATACTTGCTGTAGCACTGCTGGAAGAATGATCGACCATTCCCCCGGAGTTGTTCTGACACCTGGTTGACAGTCTCCCCCACAAGGATAGAGAAGTAATAAAGGCCCCATATTAATTTCTGCTACTGGGCAGTATATCCTACAGGACAGTTTCACATGGGTGTTACGATATTTGTGTCATATAGTGTATGGGCCAACAAAATAAAATCTGCCAATATTGTTTACTGGTAAAATAATGACAAAATGGTACAAAGTAGGCTGTAATTTATTGTATAGTTTTCATATGACATGCCATATACTTAGTGAATAACTGTACATAACCTTTTTGAGAAAGGTTTCTGTAGCATGGAAGGTAGAGATAGTGTTAGAAGAGAGAGGATGCCATGGACAATTCAGAATGGACTGCCGGAGGGGCAGGAAGTGTTTCCCTCTCTATGCCTCCCTGACAGAGTGACACACAGTGAAGATAATAATCCAAGCTTCCTACCATTATGCCTAGTTCCACCCACCCACTATGACATTGGGTTCACTGTTCTGGCATTGTGTATAGGACTCTTAACTCGTAACTGGTACACCTGGGTCCCACTTAGTAGTCTCCTAACATTCAGTTTTTCTTCATGCAGTGGTGTTATTGTTTGCACAGCTAACCTTATTTATGGGCAGTAACAGTGGATGGGTCACACGGACCCATGTGTACCGTTAATGTAACTTTATTTTTATATTGTTGCTTTGATTTTCCTTATAATCTTGAGTTCATGGAAAAATTTTCAACAAATGGATGACGACGAGACTGTTGCAGATATGAATGCTACAACGGTTGATATTGATGATATAAGTGGTGGTGATAGTGTCTTTGAACTTAGTGATCACTATTCTGAAAGTGATGAAAGTGGTAGTGATGAAGACATCACTTTTATGGTAAGAAGAATAGTTTTAAGTAGTCAACTACACCTACTACATGCTGAAGAACACCTGAGCACATCATCATTCATCCTAGACATTTCCCAGTATTGAAAGGTCAAGTAAAGCAGATAACAAGGAAAGTTGTATAGAATTTTGGAATTTGCTTTTCACTGATGAAATGTTAATAGAAGTTGTATCTAGAACTAATGAAAAAAAGATTACTGCCTTCTGAATCTAAAAGTAATAGAAACAGGCAAAATTGAAGTAAAGGCTGTTATAGGACTATGTTATCTTTGGGGTGCCTTCAAGTCTAATGATAAAATATTTCAGGTCTATATGCTAACTATGGCACTGGGAGGCCAATTTTCAAAGAAGTGATGCCCTTGATTTTGATTTGTTGCTTTTGATGATGTCACAAGTAGGGAAACCAGAAAACAGTCTGATAAAACTGTATCATATCTCTTGACTGTTTGAAACATTCATAATTCAGTGCCAGAAAAACTGATCAGTTGGTGAGTTTGTAACCATTGATAAAATGTTTATAGGTTTCCGTGGGCGATGTAGAATCAGAATGTACATACCATCAAAACCAAGCAAATGTATCAAAATATTCATTCTAGCTAATGACAAAATTCATTACGGTTTGAATGCTGAAATTTACAGAGGAAAGTCTCATGTGCCCTTGCCAAATCTTTCAACCAGACTTGAGCCAACAGCAGTTGTCATGCGCATTGTTGAACCAATCAAACATGCAAACAGAAATGTAACTGGGGACAATTGGTTCACAAGCGTGGAACTGGTAAATCAGCTCTCCAAGTCAGGCTTGACGTACATTGGGACTATCAAGAAAAAGAAATGAGAACTACCGCCAAACTTTACAACAACTGAAGGCAGAACAGTATCAGCATTCCAATGTAGTATGGATACTTTGGTACTATAACAATCCTCTCTCACTTCTCCCCCTAAAAAAAACAAGGTTGTAAACTTGATTTCAACAATGCACCCCACAGAAGGTATGATGCATCAGGAAAACCAGAAATTATATTGGATTACAATAACACGAAAAGTGGAGTAGTTGCATTAGACTAAAAGTGTTACAACTACACAACCTCGAGATGAACATGACGATGGCCAATTGCTGTTTTCTATGCTATCTTGGATATAGCTGGTGTGAATGCTTATGTCCTCTTCACTAGTAAACAAGGTTACACTGAAAAAAGTCGATGTGACTTTCTCATTCAACTCTGAAAAGAACTACCTAGTGGCAGAACATATTAAAAGAAGACTGATGTCCAGGTTCCTGAGGAGAGACATAAGGACGTTTATCTGCAACGTCCTAGGTATTGAGCCTTCTGAAACCAGTCAAATGCTGCAAGCTCCAACTCCAGATCCTGCAACTGCTCCCAGTAAATCCAAGAGGAAAAAGTGTTATAGTTTGTCCATCTTAAAATAACCGGAAATCATCCCTGTTCAAGATGTCAAGCTCCACTGTGTTTGCAATGTGTTTGTGCTATTTGTCCAAATTGTCACAGTGCCTCAAAGGACTAAAAACTTGAAACTGTAAAGCCACTCACTATATGGATAAAACTAAGTTGCATAGGTATAGGCTGTTAACTGTAAAGTGAGCACTTTTGAGGCCCTGGTTACTTTTTCCTTTGAGCCATTGCGTATCCTTTAAATACCTTTCTAAACAAATATTGCCATGTAAGTAATAAATACAGTGTATATACTCCACTGCACTCAAAAGTTTGTGTAAGACTAAAATAAATTATATTTATTGACTATTATTCCTAGTGAGAGGGCTTTAAAAAGTGCTCACTTTATTGTGAATAGCCTATACTTTATTTTTATAAGTTAGAAAAACTGACATCTTGGTTTTATTATTGTGGTTTATTCTTGCAGATTTTTTTATAAGGGGAAAAAAATGTAAATAGGGCTTTTCTTCCTATAGTAATATGTCTCATTGATTGTTACTCACAATTGTGATTTTTAGAAGTGAATATTACAAAAGTTGCAGGTGTTCAAACGAATACACATTTTTTTAAACTTTCGATAAGGTGAACTATAGGTGTTTTTTATTTAGTTTCTTATAGGTATGTTACCAGAGTATTTTTGAGTTTTTAGTTTAAAGACAATAAATTATAGATAATTATAAGGTATTTACAAGTTTTTTTCTAAGTTGGTATTAGTGTATCTTAAGTGTAATTTTTTAGGTGTACCAGTTAAGGGTTAATGTGGTGGACAGCACTAGGTGTTGTACATTTAAAGTTTTTCCTTCTGGTGAAACCATTATTGCTGGCTTGTACTGTGCAGAAATTAATTATATGTGCTGGCAGTTGTGTAAAAGTCAGTCATCATTTGATAACAGAAAGGGTCCTTTGCTTCTGGCAGAAATGCCAACCTTACATGGCAAAAATTACAAATCTGAAGTTAAGTGAACTTAGATATAAAATAATCTCACACCCTCCATATTTTCCATACTTAGCACCATCAGACTACTGTATGTTAATACATCTAAGTCATTTCCTTAATGACAGGATGTTCAAAATCGGGAATAACAAAACTTATTTTCTATAAACTACACATGTTTTCATGAAGTGAACATTGTCAATAACAACGTGTTTTCTTTTGTATGCATATGCTTTTTAAACAAGAAATCCAGAGTGCTTGATATTTTGTAGCTAAACACATTTTGAAACTCCTTTTTTGGAAACGGAGGTGTAACTAATTAGTTCAGGATTTGAATTGGGCCATAAATTGTATACGCATATGTGTGTTCCTAACTATCTCACTAAGTTTGTTGGTGTCGTTATGAATCATCCCTTAGCATACTGAATGCCCAGTAGTATACTATTCTTGCCACATTCAATATTGTGTTGTAGAAATGTTCATAACGGCAAGTTTTGCATCCATTGCCATTAATGGTAAGTGTCTATTGAACAAATGTCAACAATTCAAGACTTTCTGTATTCTGTACAGTTGCAGGGATTTATTAAATATGTGTGCTAAGCCACCCAAAAGTACCTAATTTTCAGGTTTATCTAAAATTAATGTCCAGTAACATTTGTCTTCTAACATTGCAGAGTTTATTTTGCCCTTGTAATTTTCACTTTGTCAAAAAAGGAGTTTGCAATTTACGTACTTTTATTTGGCTGTGAACATTAATGCTATTTTTCACATATTGGGTAGTTTGTGTAATGGTGTATTATATGATGTATTAGTCACCAATTGGGATATAATTATACACAAACCATGGACATAATGAATATATGTGTGAAACAGTGATGAGGGAAGGGAGAGGAGAGTTTTGCAACATTTTTTGAGTCTGTTGTGTGAAGTTCAATAATGATTGCACTAGTAGACACATGGCACACCTTGTTGCAGTAACAGAAACTCAAATGACTGTATCAATATGATTTATGTTGCTAGTCATATCTGCAGCTGATAAACTTTTATGAAAAATCCTACAAAACCAGTCTAAAAACATCGAGAGAATTGCTGCATCACCTTTTGCAGTCTGGTGGTTTGTTACCCCCTCCCCCTGATCCACCATCCAACAGTTCCTGCCATCTGCCTTCAGCCTGGATGAGTCATGCACCTAACTGCCAGAAAATGATTCCAGCATGTAATGACATTGTGTAGAGGGGAGTTGCACATTGATGGCTTACACCTGGCAGCAACTTGAAAGTGTCTAAGAGTGAGTGGTGTGTGTGGCATGTGTTTTGAGTGATTTGGTGAGTTACAGTGGTTATTGGTAATGTGTAAACACCGACCTGTGCGCTTGAAGTAACTTTGAGTGATCTGGGTGCTCCAAGATGAGTGTTATGGTGTCTATGATCCACCTGAGTGATGGAGTAGAGGTGGGAGGAGGGCATGAAAGGCTTATACAAGTGATGCTTTCGATTGATGTAGAGTATTGGATAGTGCAGTTTTTGTTAATTGAAATATTTTAATTCAACTGATTATTTTAACTTGACTAATTGTTATATTAAGCTATGGTTTATTATAAATACTGGGTGTTGTATTACAGTGATTGATAGCACGTTGTTAAAGATGCAGTTATAAATATTTTTGTAATGTTGTAAATAAATATAAAAGTTATATTTAACACTTTTATCTAATTAAGACTTCTCTATTCACGAACCTGGAACTTGGGCATGCTCGGGCACATTGAACTTTATTTTGTTGAAGGTTTTGTATATTGTGTGTCTGTTGTGTATTTACATATAGAAATTCACAATTTTACCTGAGTAATTTGGACAGAGATGTTCAGGATAGAAAAGGATTTTAAAAAATATTATTTCTTTACACGAAACCAGCAATTTGAGCTTTCAGGCATATGTTAGTTTTAAAATTTATAAAAGATATTGTTGACAGCTTAGGAAGTTATATCTGAAATACTGAGGCAAATTAAGTCTTCTAAATCATGTTGGTTACATCACTCAAAATAATATTTCTGTATTATACAACTCATCCCAAGTGTTTAAAATGGAGAAAATTACGAAAGATTTATTTGGAATGTGTCTCAAGGTAAAAATTAATGAAAGAATTTCAGGCATCAATGAGGTTTGAGATCAGACTGTAGAACAATTCCTACTTCAATAAAATACTTAGTGCTATATTGCACCCTCTCTATGGTATGGGAACAAGGTGCTAGTATTACAAGAACAAGCAACTATAAATGCGGGATATGAACAATGTAGTTGCAGTTCAAAACGAAAGGTTTACAAGAATACAGACATACATGCACAAGACTTTCCAATATCAATGTGTGCGAATGAAAACATCGTTAACGCCTGGCAGAAAATACAAGATAAGCAAACAGGTTAGCTATATAATACCAAAAACATTTTTTAACAAACATTTAGTGTGTGCAACAACATTATCTTAACTACTTTAAATGCTTTAAAGATATGAGAGTAACCCTTAACAGCGCACAAAAAAAACTGCAAAACTGACCCATGACAAACAGTACTTCTAGGCTAAGCGACACCCAGGCATAACTTGAAGAAACGCACACAAAGTGTTTTAGCAAAGATGAAACTGACGTTCGTCACTTATGCAAGAAAACAAGATTCCAGGTTAATATCAATTCTACGGTTATGATTACTCTTTGTTTCTTTTCACAATCCTATTAGGCCCCAATTTACATTTACATAAATTTCTACTTAGTTACATAACATTAATTTTTACTCTTTTGTTTATAATTATTCTTGCCCTTTGCAAGATCTACCCAACATCGTTTACATAGTTTAATACATTCACTTTATTCACCCCATATCTTTTGTTGATTGTCACTCGTCGTTTCACAGTTTACTACACTTACTTGATTTAACAGTGTCCTTTTATACAATTTATCTTTCGTTATATAAGTTAACCACCTTTACCACATTCTTTATAGTTACAATCTACTGACTTCATGTAATACTCTCACAACACATATAAACAAATGAGATGATGCAGATGACATGAACTACTTGCCCTTCACCCTTGTCGATGCCAAAGCACCTCAGGGCAGCCTTGCGAGTTCAAAATAAAACCAGAGGCATACCCACCAAAGAACTGCAGCTAATAAAGTAAATTGCTCAACCGACAGAGGTTCTGCTGTAGCCCCAAGCGAGCAAATAAGCAATGTGCCAAGGAGAAGGGAGGAAAAAAGGAGCACAGGCAAGGCGTAGAAGAAGGAAGCAAAGAAGTTGCTGCCCGTGTGCCTCGATCGCGAGGGCGCTAGTGTCTTTAACGTGCAACTGTGGTGCTCCAAGCGGCACAATATATCTACAAGACTTGTGAGAAGTAAGGGGGAGGGGGGGTCAGGACAAGGAGTGAAAGGACTGGACGTAGTATGGAGGACAATTCATTTTGGAATGAATTAGACATTTGGCAGTTCTGCTAGCAAAATTGACGTCCAAATGACAATGTTGTTAAAAATACATCCTTGAATAAACTATATTACTGTCATAGTCAAAGTGCAAGGATCAGAGTTTTGATATAGCAATATTAACATTATAGTGATATAATGAAAGCTGATAGAATAAAAACAAATGAGAAAAACTATATTCATTCTATTACACTTAATTTAATTTACTATTAAATTATTAAATGTTTTTTATATCTTTAAATATTGTATCTATTTTTAGTGAAAATATAAAAGGACAGAGCTATGGTCATTTTCACTGTATAAAAAAACCTTAGTCAAACATATTGGTTTTCAAATTGTTTAAAGTTAGCATCAAGATATTTTGTTTTGAAGTCATAAAAGCTTTCCAAAATAATGGGAAAAAAATTGAAGAAACTCTATTGAAAAAGCGTTTAGAAAGTTTCAAAATTTTTTATTAACTAGCGATTAGCAAATAAAAATTACTGAAGAAGAGAATTTCAATTAAAGTTTTCTGAAAACAAAATATTTTTTTTTTTTATCTTTTTGAAGCATGTGATAATGTTGAAACTGCACCTTCTAAATGTTCTGAAATTATAAATAACTTGCAATACCAAATTGTTTGTCAGTGCTCTTACAAGTAAGTAGGCCATCAAATGTCAATAAAAAAACTGAAAAACCTTAGAATCTGCATATATATGCGTGTGTGTATATATATATATATATATATATGCAAATATATATATATCCATATATACACTGAAGAGCCAAAAAAACTGGTACACCTGCATAATATCGTGTAGGGCTCCCGCGAGCACGCAGAAGTGCCACAAGATGACGTTGCATGGACTCGACTAATGTCTGAAGGTATGCAGGAGGCAATTCACACCACAAATCCTGCAGGGCAGTCCACAAATCCATGGGAGTGCGAGGTGGTGAACAGCACGTTGTAAGGCATTCCAGATATGCTCAATAATGTTCATGTCTGGTGGTTTAGGTGGCCAATGGAAGTGTCTAATGTCAGAAGAGTGTTCCTGGAGCCACTCGGTAGCAACTCTCAACGTGTGGAGTGTCGCATTGTTCTGCTGGAATTGTCCACGTCCGTCGGAATGCACAATGGACATGAATGGGTGCAGGTGGTCGGACAGGATGCTTACGTATCTGTCACCTGTCAGAGTAGTATCTAGACGTATTAAGGGTCGTATTTCACGCCAAGTGCACACGCCCCATACCATGACAGAGCCTCCACCAGCTTGAACAGTCCCCTGTTGACATGTAGGGTCCATGGATTCATGAGGATGTCTCCATACCCATACACGTCCATCCGCCCGATACAATTGGAAACGAGACACTTCAGAAAAGGCAACGTGTTTCCAGCCATCAACAGTCCAATGGCGGTGTTGGCGGGCCCAGTCGATGCATAAAGCTTTGTGTCATGCAGTCAACAACGGTACACAAGTGGGCCTTCGGCTCCGAAAACCCATATCAATGATGGTCCGTTGAATAGTTCGCACGCTGGCACTTGTTGATGCTCAGTCGTCGTTTGTCCCGTTCGTTCGCGATCTTTTTGCAGCTGCAGCGATGTCGAAGATTTGATGTTTTACCAGATTCCCAATATTTACTGTACATTCGTGAAATGGTCGTACGCGAAAATCAAAATTTTATCGCTACCTCGGAGATGCTGTCTCCCATCTCTCGTGCGCCAACTATAACACCACATTCAAACTCACTTAAATCTTGATAACCTGCCATTGTAGCAGCAGTAACC
>NQII01000472.1:452382-482214 GCA_002778355.1 Clitarchus hookeri
CTTTCCTCTTCCCCTAACAAGGGAAGACATGTGTAAGGTTCTAAGAGGGGATGGAAATAGTTTAAAAGCCAATTTGTGAGATGAGGGGGGAATCAGTTACGTGAGAGCAGTTGACCCGATCAGTTATGTCAGTCGCGTCACTGAAAGAGGAAGTTTGGGCAGTAGTTAACCGAGGCCGGGGAGAGCGGACCCCGGCCGAGTCCGTCAGTCGCATCAGTCAGTTGAATCAGTGCATCAGTTGGGTGAGTGATATCGCACACCGAGGCCGGGGTTCGGGCCCCAGCAGAGTCAACCAGAGACAGTGTTAAGGGGTCAGCCATATCGGAACAGACAACCAGTAATTTCCCGCGCCGTGGGCTGCTGGGCGAGAGTCAGTTCGCAGAGACAGTCAGTCAGTGACACCTCGTTGCCGGAAAGCGACAAGCAGCAGGTGGTGCGGCGCTTGGAAGCGCCACACCAAGACACGCATGGCGTCAGGCATTGGGAGCCGGATTGCGGACGTCAGCAGAGTCAGTTACAATCCCGCGCCGAGAAGGCGGAGTCGAGTGGTGAACTTCAATGAGGAGCACCACGTCGAGCGAGTGGGAGTAGTCCAGTGCAACCCTGCACCAAGAGCCGGGGTGGGGGCCTGCCAAGGGTCCCTCGCCGGGACGTGGGAGTCAGTCAGCCAATGCCAAAGGAGGAAGCCAGCTGAGTGCAGCACGCCAACAACAGCCTGTCAAAGGGCCTGTAAAAGGGCCACCCAACTCACCAGACCTCAACTACTGCCGGAACAACTCCTCATCAGAACAATACAGATAAGTACTGACGTCATCACTCAGGGACGTGTCCCGTCGCCTAGTGTCCCCCAAGCCATCGGAAAAGTAGCCAGAACACTGTAATCAGCCCTTCAGGCCCAGAACTCGCAGGGTCAGTAATGTATGAGTTAATTCTCGGAAAAGTAGTTGCATTGCTGGGAATGTGTATGAATTCCCGTCAAATAAACCTGTTAAAAAAACCAAGACGTGATGAAGTCATTGTTTGATATACCCTCAACCTTCAAGGCATCTTATAGTCTGTGCCTGGTAACATTAACTGAGATCCTATGAACAATCCTATATCACACAGGTGGTGAATAGCGTCAAATTTACGACAATGACATTTAGGCATAAACTATAATGACTAATAATTAAAGAGACTACTTTTTATTGTTTAGTGACTTATGTGCCTAGAATAAATACAAACTGCATTCCAAATAGTTACACTAGTCTGAAATTTAAATTTTACCATATACCTTTACTTACAAAAATTTTACACATCATACGTGGATTATATTATATTACATTATATTTAATGTGTACAGTAGACATCCTATCTACCGTTTTTCAGGAGACTGTCAAAAAATTTCCAAACATGCGGAATTTCAGTAGATAAGGGTTCTGACATGTACATCAATAAAATACTATTTCTGACATTATACTTCATTTTGAGTATAATGATATCTCTATATTATCTGTGAATAATGCTTAGGTAATAAACACAATAAAAATGGGAATTTTTGGAAAAGGTATTACTGTATTAGTTTTAATGTAAATAATACATTTAAAAAATTTCACCTTCAATTCGTTTGAATAAAGATATAACATCTCAAAATACCGTATTTAATTGACTATAATCCGACACCAAATGCAATCCAACCTAAAACTTTAAAACCCTCTGAAAATGAAAATCATATGACTCCGAATGCAAGGCAAATTTTGAATGTCCCGCGCATACACAATCAGTTGAGAGTGTGCTGAGAGATTATAGATTGCGCAGTGTGTTCACTGCGGCAGGCGGAGAAAGGTGGCGGCGGAAGGAGTTAAACCATACCCCCTCTACTCTCCACTACATGTTAGTGACACCTTGCACGCGTGGCAAATGTCTGGCTTTTGAAGTAATTAATTATATTTCATTGCCAAAAAAACTTTTAATTTTTGAGACAAAAATGAATAAATAGGGTCATTAAAATTTATTTTTTCTCAGTCTTTTAATAATTAATTATTCAAAACCATGTTCTCTGATTAGACGACTAAATGTGTCGAATGGACCCTTACAGGATATCAGTTTATTCAAAAGATGCGTGTTTATTGAAATTAATTAATTATAAATCCTCCAATCCCCCCCAGGAAGTTACTGAAAATAAACTTTACGCTTGGTGTTCAAACAATTTTTGGCGAGAAGGGGAGGTCGTGTATATGCATCTGGGCTTATCTTTTTATTTGCTAAGATGATGTGCATTTAGTTAAATTTATAAATTATTTTAAAATCTGTTGATTTTACGGTAGATACAATTAAACACCAAATTTACGGGGAAAAAAAAATTTTAAGCGCAAAAGAAAACATCTTTGCAAATAATAATTCCCTGTTAAATTGTATTGCATAACATTTTCAGGCAAAACCATTTGCTTTGAAACACTAGTGATGATAGGTGCAACTATTTTGAGCGACAGATAATCTTAAAATTACTACTGCTTTATAGCCAGGTATGTCGAGTGAAAGTAAGTGCGCGGCCGAGAGAGAGGATGTGCTTTTTATTTTGCTAGACATCTTCCCCTCTCAATGGCATGTAAGGGGAGGAAGAAAGGTCCACAGCTGAGGAACAGAGAGAGGGTGCTAGCTTGCCACGCTGGTTGCTAGGTAGCCAACCAAACTCGCACGTCGCACCACGCTGCAAGCATTGCGTTGGGAAGAGGACCATACGCCGCAGAGCAGTGATAAAACAACGGCATGCATAACATATTTCACACCCAGTTATGAGACGTTTGGATAAATAACCAGCTTGAAAACAATTGTTGTGGGAAGTCTTAGGTGATGGGACTGAAATAAACTTTGATCAACGCAACATCCAATAAACTATACAAACTGTAAGCTTTATCATTATTTTTATAGGAGGTTTTCCAGGACCACTGAAAAGTAACTGTGGATATGGTTTATTGGTAGATGCATTTTTGGTACAATGAGAGTCCACTGTATTAAATAAATAATTTGATATGTTGTCAACTTCAAAGCTAACAAAACTTAACAGGTTTTGAAATTGAGGATATGTTTCTGTGTGGTTCTGCAAAATTCATGCAATATAGAGGATCATTAGAATAACTTCATTCAGCACACACTGTCATAATGAAATCTAACCTATATTCAACATGTTTGGTAGGTCAATTTGAGCTTTGACAGTCTAAAGTGTTGAGTATCCTGTATAATTTACTGGCACTTAAATTTCAATGCCTATGTACATTTTTAGAGGCAGTGGACAGATATTTTTTGTCAACATTAATTTATATAACATTGCAAATTCAATGATTTATGATAGTCGAGAATATTTCAGGAATGTAGATAAAATAATACAAGAAATTATTTAAGAATGCACAAACACTTTGTTGACATTTCTCAAGAGGCAGTATTCTTGTTACATAACTGTTACAAAACCTAACATGGAGTGATGTTATAACTTTTAATAATCAACTATTAGTAATTTATAATTTTTCATAGTACAAGCATTGCCTAAGAAGAATGATTACAATCACATCTTGAAAGGATATCAACAACAAGTAAACCTGTGTGTCCAGCATAGTTATCAAACCAACTCCAATATGTTGTTATAGTTCAAATTTTGGAATACCTTCAGTGTAGAATAATGCTGCGACAGGCATCTTACATTAAGAATATAAAACTTAGGACAGGACTTGAACTTGGGATCAANGCCTAAGAAGAATGATTACAATCACATCTTGAAAGGATATCAACAACAAGTAAACCTGTGTGTCCAGCATAGTTAACCAAACCAACTCCAATATGTTGTTATAGTTCAAATGTTGGAATACCTTTAGTGTAGAATAATGCTGCGACAGGCATCTTACATTAAGAATATAAAACTTAGGACAGGACTTGAACTTGGGATCAANAGTGTAGAATAATGCTGCGACAGGCATCTTACATTAAGAATATAAAACTTAGGACAGGACTTGAACTTGGGATCAATAACCACATGGAACAAAGTTTGAGGTTAGGCCTGCATTACAAAACAACACCAAAGTTTCAAAATCTGTAATTTTGATCTTAATTATTGACAGCCAAATTAAATTTCTACTTTTCATCAAAGTGAATTTAATAAAAAAAAATTTCATAGCTGGGCGTAAGTAAGTACGTAGGCCTATTGATAATTTTTCTACTATCTGTCAAACTGACGACATAGCACTTGCAAAATGCATATGCCTACATTTTTGCGTCTCTGCTGTCATCCATAACTTTCATTATTGTTATTTAACTGTTATCACATATTGAACTGCCATTATAGTCGGTTTTTTTAACAAATAACATCACTAATATACCAAGAAAAGGCAGGAAAATCTTTTTTGTAAAAAACATTGTTAAAAAACACATTTACACATACCTCTGGACAGTTGCAGTTAAAGTGTTCAACAATTTTGCAATACGTTCGATGACGTTGCAGGGCTTCGTTTCTCTTTAGCAAATTGATGAATAACTCAAATGCCCTAGGCAAAACTGAGTATGTCCTCTTGACGTTGGCTATTCGTTCGTTGAGGTTTGCTGAATCTCATGGCTACACAAAAACACTACAACAAAAATAAACACTATAAAACATATAATAAACCAAAAGCTGATTGAAGATAAACTGCAAAGGAAACTGGAAATATTAAAACACGAGAACTTCCAACTTCCAAATTCACAGTTTGCCTCACAGCCACACTATACCGCACAGCATAGCAAGAAGGAAACAAAGCAATGCACCGTTTGTTTTTTTACCGGTGCACCGGTCACGTGACTCAACACAATTATGTTGTACAATAATTATATATTTATTATGCCAATACATTTTAACATTTTTATTGCAACACAGTGTTATTACCCAGAACTACTTTTTCTACGTTATTACCAACTTAATAGGGAGTGTGCTTCACAAGCCTGTGCAGTGACACACATGGTTACACATGTCCAGTTGCGAGCAGTGATTTTTTTCAAAGGTTGATTTATAGAGTGCTCACTTTATCGTGAACCGCCTTTAGTAATTATTATAAAACACTTTAGTATTTTGCTTATATCTAAGTGTATATGCAGCAATAAGTTCAGAGTTGATTACTTCCAACCACTAATATAATTTTCTCTAATTAGAAAAATTGTTGTATATTTCAATAACTCATAGATATTGGACAACCAAGATTGCTTTACTTATATTACTTCCTTGGAGACATTTTGTGTGATAAGTTACTTTAAGATCCTTTTTACATCTTGATTAAAGTTGTGTAAATAAATATTTTACATAATTTTAATGCAAACTGTGTCCATTTTCATAGTTTATTTATTTACATTTGAGTTGAAAAAGTATTCTACAAAGCATATTCCATGGTATTTGAGAATATCTTGAGCTAAATGGCTTTTGGTTTCAGACCAGCTTCGTAGCATTATTAAATAACAAATACTTTTGAATTACAAAAATCTCTATGTCCTTTGTGCACAGTAAGTAATTAATAAAACTTAGAAACTGTCCCATCTTAAACTGCAATTAACTCCTTGCATTTGTTTGTACATTATTCAGTAAGCAAACCATTAGCTACACCTTGCCCATTAAACTCTGAAAATTGACCAAAATCCAGCTATAACTGTAAAAGCACCATATAATTTATTTTTGCTCTTGGCATTGAAAAATGCTTTAAGTCAGGAAACGGTGGCCNTATAACTGTAAAAGCACCATATAATTTATTTTTGCTCTTGGCATTGAAAAATGCTTTAAGTCAGGAAACGGTGGCTTGGTGCAACTGTCGCCGAAAGTGATTGATACTTTATACCCTCCATGCACCTCTGCACAACAGCAGGCATCTCCTTANCGGTGGCCTGGTGCAACTGTCGCCGAAAGTGATTGATACTTTATACCCTCCATGCACCTCTGCACAACAGCAGGCGTCTCCTTAGACCCCAATGCAATATTTGCAGTTATATAGCAGTTCTTTATTTTAGCCTNCTGGTGCAACTGTCGCCGAAAGTGATTGATACTTTATACCCTCCATGCACCTCTGCACAACAGCAGGCATCTCCTTAGACCCCAATGCAATATATNTTTAGCCTGTGATGTTCTTCCTCTGCGACGGTACTTTGACGTGGGGGGGAGTGGGGGGTAAAGGAGATAAAGCCGTGGGCAGGTAGGTAGCCACTTCCTGTATCCCTCCTCTACCAAGCTTGTGACATAGAATGTTTGCACATTGTCAGTTCCCAGGTTAGTATCGCCTTGTTTCTGCTGACTAAGATCGTATTGAACTGAACAAGTAGCCATTCTGTGACTCATGGCAGAATTGTCACAATTCGGAACTGTGCAGAAATATAAAGTGACAAATGTAATTATTTTTGGTTAATTAATGGCGAATGGCGAAACACCAAGAATGTAGAGCTAGGTGGGTTGTTGCATTGCAGAGAATGTTTATTCGTTAATCATTCCACCTGAAAATAAACCGCATTGTCAACAGAGAATGTGTGTCATAAATTTAGTCACCGTTTCATTATTAGTATTATTATTAAAATCAATTTTATAAATCTACCTTTGTGCCTATAAATTTTTTATCCAAAGCAGGGAGCATATGCTAATGAGTGGCAAGTTATAATTGTATTGGAGTTTCTGTAATTTTTCTTAAAGAAACACACACATTTGTTTTTTGCATGCAGTCAAATTGAGACTTTTCTGTTATTAATTGATTTTTATTACATTAATATTTTTCATATCATTAAATTGCCCATAAAGAACAATGTGTGTAACATGTAAGGTGTCATTAAGTTGTGTGTTTATTGTATTTCATCATTCAAAATCTTATATCTTTCTTTATTCTTAAGTAATCATGTGTGTGTATATTGGAGAGCAAGCAGTAGAATATAGCTACATAGATTTTGTTACTTTTTTAAAATAATTTTATTAACTTTTCTGCATGAACTTATTTTGCTATTTGTAAATTGTTCATTGAAGACAGCAAAGATTTGTGTGTGTA
Source organism: Clitarchus hookeri (assembly GCA_002778355.1). Classification (NCBI taxonomy): domain Eukaryota; kingdom Metazoa; phylum Arthropoda; class Insecta; order Phasmatodea; family Phasmatidae; genus Clitarchus; species Clitarchus hookeri. The sequence continues at coordinate 459,393 of NQII01000472.1, forward strand.
TGTGTGTTTGCAAGTACATTTGTGCATGCACATTTGTATCTACTATATATGCACATAAAAACACATGCATATGTGTAAGTCTGAATTAGGAAAAAGGCCTCCCCTTAACAAATGTCTGGGTCTGTCCCTTCTGTAACCTTGATACACTAGAGAAAGAATTTGCAAAGTTTCCAACTACTTTAGAAGAACATAAAAGTATGAAGAGAGAAATAAAGCAACTAAAAATTAACAACAAATTGCATAAGAGGAAAGCTTAGGTCTTCTACTCCAGGAAATTAGCATCTAGGGCAAGATCATAAAAATCCAAAACTACAGAAAGTATTTCAATATACTTTCAGAAGAATCTCCCTGCCCCAAACATTGTCACTAATAATGATTATTATTGCAGGCAAATGTATTTTTAGTCATTCAATATTCATGTACAATCAACAGGTGAAGCTGTATTTTACTGTGACACTGAAGTAATTGGGAAGAAGGGAGCTACAGAAGTTGTTTCTATGTTACACCATTTCATATTTAATGCCCTACAAGACGAGGTGAGAACCCTTGAAATATTTTGTGATTTTCAGTGTGGACAAAACAAGAATTATACAATTTTCAGATATTTACATTATGTTGTTATATACTGGGAGGTTAGACACAACTAAGGTTGGATTTCCCATTAGGGAGCACTCCTATATAGAATGTGACTGAAATATGGCTCTAATTAACCAGAAAAACTTAGTAAATTAGTTGAGTTACTACAGGACTGGATAGATGAAATTAAGAATGCTTAACAGAATCGGTCACCATTTAAGATAGTTGGCATGGACCAAACACTCCTACGAAATTGGCCAGGTTATCTCGACACCAAATCTGAAAAGTGGCCTAGATTGCTCAGACGTTTGTCACTCTGACCATGTCATCTTCAGCTTCTCTTCTTGGATCCTGTCACTGCTCTTTATTGTACCAACTGCCATGCATCCCATTGGATGGCAACAACCTGCCTTGGCCCAGTTGTATGACTTGTACTATGATGGTGTCATCATACACCTTGTGTACCACCTTCATGACAGAATCGTGAGCACCACTAAGGGCTGATCCTTGCCACAACAAGATGCCACACAAAGGTTGGTGGGGAATCTAAATCCCTGAATTGAACAAAAGAGCTCTCCGCAAGAAGATAGAGAGATAAGGCAGTGTGTCCTAGTCTGGCATTTGTATAAATATATGCAACATGATAAGTATGGTTAGGCACAGATGTAAACTCAGTTTTCTTTTACTTTAAATACTTTAATTTTTGTAATTTACTAAGTTCTGAAGCTATTGGACCTCACATTTAATTTATTTTGCTTTTGTAGGTTAAATTTACCTACTGGATAAAAAAACACACCCATGCGTGCACACACACACATACGCATGTAGGCACACACATACGCATGTAGGCACACACATCTGCATGTAGGCACACACATTTGCATGTAGGCGCACACGTGTGCATGTAGGTGCACATGTGTGCATGTAGGCACACACATACGCATGTAGGCACACACATACGCATGTAGGCACACAGTTGCATGCACACATACATGAACGTGTGCATACACAATAAACATGGAAATGAACAAGGTGAATTGCAGACATACGAAAAATAACCACAGTATCAGATCATAGGTATCCACAATATCTACATTTAATATCTAGAAACAAAGAAATTCTTAAACAACACAGATAGATGTGTATTTTTTAAATATTTTTTATCCTTAGTTATGGCATTTTTTAAAATTTTATTCATTTTTTTTATTATGTTATTTGTTTTTAATGGACGTCCATCATCAGTGTCCTAGGAGTACCTACAATATAGCATTTTTGTTAGCACAAAATTTATTTCCAATACATTAACCTGATTGTAGGATTTTATTATTTTTTTACTAGACTTTTGCTTTACGTGATGAAATTTCGAAGTATTCATTTGTCAAATGTTTATTTTGTAGTTTAGGAACATATCAGTCCAGAACACATCCAAAAATAAGCTTCATGGAAGTTGACAAAAAAACTTTTAGTATGTGATATTTCCTGTTGGAGAATCCATGATGCAGCCTAAAAGTGGTTAACATCGTGAGGGCCACGGCATGTTTTCGATCCCAAGAACAGGCGCACATCTCAGACAAACATCACAGGCAGGCCATTAATGCATCATAGGGGTCCCACAACTAGAACCACTAAACGGTTATATTTAAAAGGGGTTAATAGTTGCCAGGGTACAGAAACAAAAACATAAATGGCTCAACAAAAATGCTTAGCCAGACTGTAGATAAACTAATTCATCGTGTGTTGAAGAAATATATAATTCCAAGTCAAACCATGGTAACTAGCTTTAGATAATGATGGTAAAGAAGGGAGTACCACAAGATAATGTGTGTGTGGTGGTGTGTGTGCATGTGCTTGTGTGGTATATATGTGTTTGATGTGTGGTCTGTCTATCCCTGTTTNATATGTGTTTGATGTGTGGTCTGTCTATCTCTGTCTCTCACACTCACTTTCTCTCCCCCTCTCCCTCTGTGTTTTTTGTGACTTGCTCTGAACTTTCCAGTTTTCCGTGACCCTTGAGTATATATCGAAGTGATCGCAGAAAGATGTATACTAAGCACAAATTACAACATTTTAAAGCAAGCATCAACAACTATGGCACACTTGCCACCCACAGTTGGATGGGAACCATGATAGGCAACTCTAATAATTATTTGGTTATATGACCTACTGATGTACACCATGACTGCAGTGGTGGATGGGTTGCAGGAAGATCTGGTGCTTGGAAAGTCCTGGCTATGCAAGAAGGAAGCAGTCATGATGTCATATAGGTGGGTAGAGGGGAGCAAAGGATGGTGCATGTAGTGGACAGGAAGCCATTTCCACTCTAATGCATGACAACCTTGGATGAACTAGAAAAAAAGTTCTCAAGTGCTTTTGGGTAAGATGTTCAGCATGTGTTGTGGAACAGTTTTTTTTGCATTACGTGAGTTTGCGTCTCACCACTGCTATAGAGCATGCCGTCCCAATGCCCTCATATATGTGTATACCAGTCGACAGGGGTGTGGTTTTGAAGAACAGTAAATAATCTACAAATAGGTGAATTTAATGCTGCACAAAGGGATTACCAAGCCATCAAAGAGCTGGTAAATGTCCTATATGTGTTAGTGCCCAAAAATGAGAGGGTGTAAAAAGTGTTTGGCCATCGTCTGGGCCCTCCATAAGCATGACTCCTAGCTGGAAGGCCAGCAATTCATGCTACATGGCAACTACTGTCGGACATGGCTGGATCTATGCAGGGGTGCCCCAGGAAGTTAGTGCGATGGGTGCTGTTGCTGCAGTCCTACTCTTTCACAGTAGAACATGTGCTCAACCTGGATAACCAGTTCCTGGAACTCCTGTCATGTGAGCAAGGTTCAAGTGTAGTGTTAGCTAGCAACTATTACTGCAAAAACATGCTTCCGCTGAAGCAAAACTTCCCCATGTGCCATGCTCCAGACACACATCTGCCAGCTATACTGGGTACGCCACATCAATGTTGTAAGCTACATCAATGCTTTAGGTAGGTATGTATAGCTAGGTAGAGGTGGGTGGGTAGGTAGACAGATAGGTAGGTGTTAGGTAGGTATGTATAGCTAGGTAGAGGTGGGTGGGTAGGTAGATAGGTAGGTGTAGGTAGGTGTAGGTAAGTGTAGGTAGGTGTAGGTAGGTAGGTAGGTAGGTAGGTAGGTAGGTAGGCAGGCTGGTAGGTGTGGGTAGTGTAGCATGCTAGGCTACCTTCACACAAATGCTATCATTTGTAGCATAGCAGAGACTTAGTGGAAATAACCACAAGCATGCCCTAAATAGAAAGCTCAGNGAGGTGGGTGGGTAGGTAGATAGGTAGGTGTAGGTAGGTGTAGGTAAGTGTAGGTAGGTGTAGGTAGGTAGGTAGGCAGGCTGGTAGGTGTGGGTAGTGTAGCATGCTAGGCTACCTTCACACAAATGCTATCATTTGTAGCATAGCAGAGACTTAGTGGAAATAACCACAAGCATGCCCTAAATAGAAAGCTCCGAGGATCTAGTTGTGTAGGTGTGACCCCAATGTAAAAGTAAAAGCAAAGAGGCTGAGCCAAAATTCCCACTCCAGCACCCTTACACATACATAATAATAATAATAAAAAAAATTATTATTAGTACATACAGCAATAAATAATGTGATTTTAAAAATGAGCGATGAATGAAAATAGTCAAAACCATGGGTTTTAGATGAGTAGGCAACACAACACGTTTTACATTGTCACGGGATTTGCAACATAAAATACCTTTGGCCAGAAAATACGGTTTTTGTTCAATATCAGATTTTAATTTTGTAATAATTATACTCAGTTTGTGATCCTTTTCTTGATGCTTCTTGATATTTGTAAATGCCAAAGGAAACACTACTAAAACATTACAATTTAGAAGAACTTCAGATTCATGATTAATTTGGGAATCATCAAACATGTGAGAGAGAGCATTAGCTACTACATTCTGTGATCCTTTAATATGTTGCACCCTAAATTTCAAAGATGAGATTCTAAAGACCCAGCGTCCAATTTTTTCCCAGTTGTCGTGGATGAGCCAAAAGTCACGACAATGCCTGGTTATCAGTTTCCAGGAGAAATTCTTCATGTTCTAAATATTGTCTAAACTTTTTCAATACCAAAAAAAACTGCTAGGCATTCTAATTCATAAATAGAGGAATTTTTCTCCTGTGGTGTGAGAGTGCAGAATGCAAATGAAATAGGTTGGCAAACTCCATCTATCTCCTGACACAAAATAGCTTCTACAGCTGAGCTCGAAGCATCGGAGTGCAGGATGAATTCTTTAGAGAAATCCGGCATCCGCAGAACCGGAGAGTGCATAATGTTCTTGAGTGTGTCAAAAGCTTTCTGCTGTTCCTCACCCCATACAAATTTCACTGATTTCTTACGTAACATGTTAAGTGGAGCAGTCTTTTCAGCAAATTTGGGGATAAATTTTTCAAAGAACTGCACCATTCCAATAAAACGGACAATGCCCTTAATGTCCCAAGGCTGTGGAAAATCTCAATTGCATCTAGTACATTCGGGGTCAATGGAAACTCCTTGTGACAAAATCCTATGGCCCAGAAAGGAGATTTCCTGAACAGCAAAGTTAACCTTATTAGGGTTAACATACTCGATATTAGGCAGGTGTACCAGTTTTTTTGGCTCTTCAGTGTATATATATTAAAATTTTACATCATGGAAAATTTTGTCCAAAAGACACGTGAGCACTTAAGCACCAGTGGCCAAGCCAAAAGGCACACAGGTAAACTGATACAGATTCCAGGTAACACAAAAACTAGTGATTGGTTTGGACTGTTTTGGCAACGGAATTTGGTAATAGGTGGCATTAAGATCAATGGTGGTGAAAAATTTGGATTTGCCAAACCAATTGAAGGCCGAATGAAAGTCACGAAGAGGGACAGACTAAATTTCAATTTTCTTATTAATTTTGCAGTAATAAATAACTATTCTGTGCTTACCATTAGGTTTTGGAACCAAAAAGGCTAGACTCGCATACTGTGATGTGGAGGGTTCAATAACGCCTTTATCTAATAATTCCTGAACCTGTTTCTTAATATATCTATTTTAGGTGGGGCTAATCTATATAGATGGCTTGTGACATAATCTTTGTCAACACGTTTTATTTCATACTTTAACAGATCAGTAAGACCTAATTCTGAACTTTAGGAAATTGTTCATAAATTTTCTTTATAGCGACACGCTGTGTGGATTCCAAATGTGCAATCGGGCTAACAACGGGCTTTGACTCAGCACTTATTTCAGATGAGAGTGGTGGACTTTGTTTACTATTGGCAAAAATAATTTTGTTGACAGGAGAAAATTAAGATATTTGGGGTATTCAGGCTCAACACATTATGTCCCGTGGATGCCATGAAATCAATTACTGAAATAAAGGACAGACCAAGGTTTTTTAAAACTAAGCATTTGTGCATGCAGGCGAAATGCCCAATCTTTAATTTAAGAGTTGAACAACACAAGAAAGGTAAATCTTCACTGGAAGCTGTGTAACACTGGATTTATCAATGTTCCACTGATTTGACTAACTTTAAATCCATCAATTGCTCAAAAAGTTTACCATAAATAATAGTGTGCACAGATTCTGAGTCTACCAGCGCATTAACTGACAATGGTCACCTCAATAGGAGGAGTAGCAACCCTTTGTACACCCACCACATTGGGAAAATTTACTTGAAATGCCTTATACTGTTTATTCACCTCACAGGGGTCGTAAGGACCAAAAAGATGTTGAAAGAGATGACAAAGATTTACAGTTTGTACTAGTAGCATTGAATTGTGAATTGGCAAAATTGCCAGCTTGGCAGGAATGAGCACTCACATTTTGCCCTCGTGGGATTTGTTTTTTGCCTGTAACTTAAAACATTTTGCAATAACGTGATCAAGTTTCTTGCAATAATAACACACAGGAAAATTACGAGATGAACCTGTAGTAGCGTTACTTTTATCGTCAAATTCTTTGGATGAAGTGTCACCATCTACTGAACTGACATCAAGGTCATGAGTTTTGCCTTTTGTATCCAAGGTAGCCCCAAGACTTCTTTGTGAATCTGCTCTGTCCAAAATATGTTTTGCACTTCTGGTCAGCACATCGAATATTTTGAGAATGTATGCAAACTCTTACTCTGGTGTAGTTTCACAACAACTTTCAAATATTTCAAAAATTTTGGCACCTGCAAACCATTGGTGGCTGGGAAATCACGCAACATTCTTTCCAGTGGATGGGTAATTTTTCCAAAAGGTGGCGACATTAAATTTTGCCCAGATGGCACTACCAAAGCTGACATAAGGGGTGTGTTGGTGAAAACAGAATTAACATGTGGGATGTATGATGTGATTGGGATATGCTGAGAAATAGAGGGTGGGGATATATGCGACACTGCGCTGGAAGTGGAATGGTTACCAACTAGGTTATCTTGGGTGGGTGTTGGAATTGAAATGGTGGTGTACATAGTACAGACACTAAGAGTAGCCAATTGTTCAGCAACAGTAGTGGTTTGAACATCAGGTAAAAGTTTTTGTGATTCATCGGTTTTCATACGACCAGCAGCCTCAAATAGGGATTTTGCTTGAGCAGCCATATTGTTCAGAGACTGATCCTAGATTTCTGAAAGTTGGTCAAAACATTTTGCCAACAAATTTTGGGCTGAATTTCTCAAATGGGTGAGTCTTTGCTTAAGTCTAACATAGACAGAATGACTGCAGTCATCGTCATTGTTATCAAACATTTCCTGAAGGGAAATTATTTTTGAAGCACAAGTGCGGTACTCTGATTCAAGGTTGATATTACATACATGATTTAAATCAATAGGGGTATCAGTATCCATAGCAACACGTAAGGTGCTCCTAAATGACATAGCAGTGTTCCCAGGAGATTTAACACTTCTAATAATACACTCATATTGACACTCGTCATTTACTAGATATTCTGGCACAATAGCAGCCATGGCAAATAATAAGATAAAATGACAAGAGAGAAAAGAACACTAAAAAAGAACACACAAAATATCTTATTTTAACTTAACCTTAAAACATGCAGTGTGTGCGCGCCTGCTGTACCTACACCAAAAAAACCCTAAGCCAAAAGGAAAGGCACACAACATGCACAAACAAAGGCATGCACAAAGGTACACCACACATACACAACCACGCTCTGCTACCAATTTGGTAGAATGCTGGGCTACCTCCACACAAATGCTACCATTTGTAGCATAGGAGAGACTTAGTGGAAATAACCACAAGCATGCCATAAATAGAAAGTTCAGAGGATCTAGTTGTGTTGGTGGTGTGACCCCAATGTAAAAGCAAAAGCAAATAGGCCTAGCCAAAATTCCCACTCCAGCATCCTTAAATATAGACAATAATAGTAATTATTATTATTATTAATATTAGTACATGCAGCAATAAATAATGTGATTTAAAAAATAAGCAAAGTGATTGATAAATTTAAAAAATCTGAAATTCATGTGACTGAATTATTATTTTCCCATTTAAACAATAGTAATACACAAAGCATAAACTTTTCAAAGGTATAACAACAATTAAAAATTATTTTTATGGTCTTTGATTTCACATAAGTAAAACGTTATTATTTTTATTTTATATAAAAAAAATAACATTAAGACTGTTTTCCATGTAAATGCCAAAGAAAAAGGGGGTGGCTGAACTTTCCTGAGATGTGGCCTATCTTTGGGACATCTCCCTTGCCAACGCTAGTTAGGTGTTACATCCTCTTAAAAAAACTACATCAGGCATGAAGGAGACGCAAAGCAATTCAAAGAAAAACCGCCACGCCTCTGCAGCAAGGTAGATAAATGGCCTCACTACAGCATTTTTCCAACTCAAACAGTCGACTGCTCTAAAAATAAAGAGGGAAGGTCATAATTATACGTTATTGCCGTGACAAATAACAAACAGAAAAAGAAACACTTACCAAAAGCGGTAAAACTAAAATGATTACACTATTATTAGGAAAATAGCTGGAACTAATTAAAAATTCAGTCATGCCGTGGCGAGTTGAAAGCAATAAGGAAGTAGGCCACGTTCCGAAAATACCAGTCACTAACACAGGTATCAAGTCACCTCACAAAACCAGTGATATTATCCTGTTACGTAATGCTGTATTTTACATTATTGCCTTAAATACTTTGTAAAATTATATTGATAGAAAAAATTTGAATATGAAATTCACAAACCAAATACAGGCTATTTCATTACAAAATCCACAATTCGTTTTTAAATAAAGTCATTTCAATCAGTTGACACAATAGCTTAACCAGATCAGAGTAATTGGTCAAAATATAAATTTAAAAATGAAAAGGTAACAAAATCTTGGAATATTGCTAGATAAATAAACAAAATTACAGAAACAGTGACAAAAACATAATCTAACTTTGCTTTAACATAAAAATGAAAAATAAAGGTAGATGCTGGAAAAGAACACAAAGGGCTCTGCCATGAAAACCAAAAAATATTCCCAGAAAGAGAATTCAAGGTTAAAGAACATAGTTAAAAATAAGCGAGTGCCTAAAAATGGCACTGTAGGGGTAGGTAGGTAGATGTAAGGAGAGAGGGAGGTAGGGCTTAACGTCTCGTTAACAGCAAAGTTTTTAGAGATGTAGCAAATTGCTCAGATTAGCAGAATCTGGGAAGTAATAGACCATGGCTTGTATTAAGAAAACATCTCAGCATTCACCTGGATGATTTCAAAAAACCTTAGAAAACTGAAATCACAATAACCAGATCAGGAATTGAACTTGGGTTTTCCAAAATGACAATTCAGTGTTTTACCACTGCACCATCTCACTCAGTATTATAGTGTTAGGAATAACCAGTGCTGAGATACAGAAGCCATCACTATTGATTTCATACCTAAAAAAAATAATTTACAATAATCTCCAAAAAGAAATAGGTTTTTTTTGTTGTAGTAGTGTTTTGAAGTACAGGGTTTTTGTTGTATTTCCCACTTACATAACCCCTAAATTCTATAGGGCTACCCATTTCAAGATATACCCTAGTTTAAATTATTAATTTAGTGTATCTTAAGTCTGGTGTGAATAATTCTTTGTTGGATGCAGCTGATTCCAAGAAATGATAAATGGGCTGGTGTACGCTAAAGTGGTGTCACATTTTCATTCAACCTGAGCTATACATAAGAATGCGTCCTAGTACCATACATGAGTTTGTGGGAACTGGTATAGTTTTTACATTTTTTGCAAATTTTTCAGAGTATTTGGTATATTAAGTCTTTAGATATGATTTTAATTATTTTCAACTATTTAGAGGAACGTTCATTTAGTTGGAGTTATAATGTTTTGAGGTAGTAGTAATAATAATAGTAATAATAATTTGGTAGATTGAACTGGGTTTATTTTTTTCTAAGGCTCTACTAAATTTATTGTATAATGGATACACTCACAGGCAAGCTAAGTGGGCTTCCACACAGCCAGCAGCCATCATTAGCCAAGCTTGCAACACTTGCAATCATTATCAAACACTGGATGCATATATATATATATATAATTTTTTTTTTTTTTTACTCCATCTCTGTTTCACCTGTTCTGTCCTCTGTGCACGGTAGCTGCATTGGTCACGCGAAGATTCACTGGAGTTGGCACTTATCTTTGTGATTATGTATAAAAATTTGCAAGCTCTCTGCATGATAATGCCATCTAGTGGGTGCTTCTGACACTAATTTTGGCATAACCTTTCATATCCAACTTGCTACTTGGCATCATTCGAACTTCTATGCAGCACCTGGTAGAAGTAACTCGCCATAGAGAATATTTTGAATCTGTAATTTTTGCAGGATGTAGTTGCAAAGTGCAAAATTTAATGTTTTTAATTATGTAGATTAGAGCAGATTGTGTGGTAGTGAAATTGTTGTTATAGTAATAGAGTGTAAACTATGAATTCCTGCAGATAATTCTACGTGGAATCTTCATATGGGTGAGTTTACTAGCGATTTGTCGTAACACATTCGTTTGTGGCTCGTAATTAGTTCCTCTTTTTTGATTGCAGAGGGATTTAGTTGCATTTACCTTGCTTCTAGTTTAGTTTCCCTTTTGGCTGGCTCTTTGCTAATAATGGTTCTTTTTCTTGGCTTCCGTGTGCAGAACCCAGCATCAGTTCTGTTTCCTGAGTTGTAGGTATCATTTTGGTTGAGTTTTGGCTCAACAGACTATTAGTTTGTCTCTTTTTTTTTTTCCTCCAAAATTTCAACTTTGTTTATTATTTTTGTGTCATACAAAACTTAAAAATCTGTTGGAAATAAAGAAATATGTACAGTATAAGCTCGATCAAACGTGGCTGTTGGGGGACATAATTCAGACCCGCATTATAGCTTTCCGTGCTATTCCGGGAGTGACCAGGTATCTCTGGGGAATGAAGGGGTGACCAGCATCAAAGCAAGAATGGCTCAAATACCATATTTTCGAGGCAAAGGGTGAACTTTTCTACCAAGAGCTGTGTTTTTTCATCACGTGTTTGTGTTTGTCACAAGTGTTGGATGAGGTGTGCCACCCCACCCCCCTCCACCACACCTTGGTTTGGGAGGAAGTGAGAAAGAGAAGGCAGAATTGAAATACAAGAAGCGCTACGGTAGTGGGAACGAGGCTGGCCGAGTTGGTTAAGGTAGTCATAAAGAAAGAGAGGAGAATGAGGAAGGGCATGTTTATTTTTCGGTGCCTTGTCTAGTTTTTCCTTCTCAGTACATCACCGTCTGACACATTTAGTATTGACTCATTTTCTCGCAGCAACTTGTTTTCAATTTTATCCTGCGTAATTAATTATTTTTAACTTAAACTCGAAAGTGCAGCTGCACTTTTTTTTCCATCCACTATATACTTTCCTTTGTACACCAGTTATCCAGACTCGTTTTAAAAATAAAGAGAATAGAAAAAACACAAAGTCTCTTTCATCACAGTCTTTCCTTTACCTGCGGAGGAGAGACAAGCACTTGTGTCGGCTCTTGTGATGTGCCCTTTCACGTGTCACAGTAAACACGTTCGGGAGGGGGGTGGTTACCAGTTAAATGACATAATTTTTTTTATTTTATGTACAGTTTCTGTTTTGGATGAGCTTACTATGTTCTATGCAAGTGTAACAAATTTTACATTGTGTGAAAACGATTTTTGCAAATTCTTTTATTTTCATTTTCAACATATTTCCATTATTAGGATTCTTGATTATCCAAATTACTTTTGGTCCCTATTTGTCCGAATAATTAACTTTCTACTAGGGACGTGTGTTAAGTGCTGTGTGAAGTATATACAGAATTTTCTGGTGTCACTAGCTCACTAATTTATTATTTCTTGTCAGTTTATGGTGATAAATGTAGTTTATTAAGATTGAGATTGTTATGCTTCACGAGTACTTGCTCAGTGAGGGACGTGTTTATAAATTGCGTGTTCTTGATCGTAACACTTCTAGATCTTGGCATCAACTGCAACAGAAAGTACTACACGTAGCACTGAAAGGTTGTGTTCTATCCTCAGTGGACTACTTAAAAATCATTGATTGGATGGACGAGTTCATAACATGTTTTAACACAGATTTGCAGCTAAATGACACAGCAGTTTTAGTGCAAATAGGTGCTTGGCTAGGTTAACACGTGTAACACAAATAATGACAGTTTTACAGCTGTTAGGCAAGGGTCAGATACATCAGATGTATTTAAATCATACAACAAGAATTTTATAAAGTTTGAAACAGCGAGGTCTTGAGAGCCAATGAGGGAGATTGAGGTGATTATGAAAGTCTTTGTAGATTATATCAGCATGGCTGCACAGCCTCCTTTTGGCATAATGGACTCACATATTTTATGTTTTACAGAGAAATTTCATTGCTATGTTTTGAAAGTTTAAATGTTTGTGTAACATATAGAATTTTTGTGGCTTTTGTGTCATTAGGGTGTTTTGTACAAGTTTTGTTTCATTCTGCGTAACTGAATTTGTATTCTGCAACTTTCTGGTGCCAACACATGCTATCTTAGCTATGGTCACCACCATTGTGATCAGTCTTGCTGTAACAGTCAGATGAGTGAGAAGGTAGGAGCATTGCTCACAGCCCCTTTAGGCACCTTCAACTTTTGCATCACCAGTCATTCTAGCTACAATAATTTAAAGTTTTTGAACAGTTTTTCTTATTTTGCACCAAGAGGGTGATCTCCTGTCATCCTGTTGGCTTGTGCCCCAGGGCCATAATGCATCACCATTTTTTGTAACACAGGCTACTGGTGGGCCTCATGCCAGAACCGGATTGTTTGCCTATATGAAGGAATGTATCATGTTCAGAGTATACAATAAATATATGTGTTATGTGACAAATAGCTGGGTGATGTTTTGTGGTACTGGGCCCATTCCCAGTAATTTTCTGTTAAAATTTTGTATTGTCTAATGATATGATGGCCCAAAATAGTTCCAGTTAATGAGTATTTGAGGGGGCCAGAATGGCCACAAAATTAGTTTACTGATGTATTGGTTGCGATGCTACATGGACTTGGCCATGACCAGGAGCAGCAACACAAACCCTCTGCTAATTATCCATGTTAAGTATATGGTACCCAGACAGAGACCTTGGTCCCATTTTTTCCTTCTCTTACGTTTAACAAACTCCAAATCGGTATCACTGCCAGCAACAATACCCCTACTGACTTAACTCCTGAAACAATGATTTCATCAAATGGCACCCTTACAAAATAGTTTCAACAACCTAGTTAAATTAATTTTTTCCTTTCGTTATCTCTGCCTTATTTTCCTCTGGTGGTGTATCCACACCACCATTCTTGGGCTGAGGTGCCATGAAATGAGGGAGAACAGCCATCTTGTGTGGTGAGGTGAGGTGTGTACCAACTAAATGAACAGCAAACCATCTTCACCACCCCTCCAGCAGCACAAGCTCGATCTGTGTGTGTGCACGCACGTGCATGATGCACCCACCCCTCCATTGCTCAGGACGGTTAACTCGTGACCACTGAGATTGAAGAGACCTTCCAACCTCTTCTAGCAAAGCTTGTGACGTCACAGTGAGCAGGCGAGTGGGTGGTGCAGTCTGTGGCCAATGTGGCTGACAGCATGGCAGTTTCCAGGATGTGGCGGGTGGTTTTTTTTAAATAAAACCGTATCGTGAAGTATGTAATGCACCATGGTGTGTAAGTGTTATGTTCCTTGGTGTCGAGGGGAATTACTCTGATGGGCCAAAAGTTCACATATTTAAAATTTCGGACAATGAAAATAGAAAAATGCTTGGTTGAACACAGTTCTGTGGCGAAACATTCAATGGTGAGTACAAGACTTTATAGACTTTCAACAGAAGTAGGAATTTTAATAATTATTGCTTTTATTATACCACAGCTTTTATTACAGGACCACATAGCCATAGTAATGTGTTTTAATTTGTTTAATGTCCACTGAGTCTCAACCAGGTGAAATTACACTTGTCTTATGTTGAATGATGGCTATGTAGACCTTCCTAGGACTGAATTAATTTTATGGTACATATATTTATAAAATACCAGACTTGTGATGACACATGTAATTTAAAACAATTTTAAATTGTTTGTCAGAGCTTTATATTTTATTAAATATTAGCTTGCAATTCATGTAATGCATTTAAACATTTAAATATCCTTAACTATCAAACAATTCTTCAGCTAATTTACAGTAATTGAAGATGTTTTGCACAAATACAAATAATACCTCTTACCAATTTTATTTTAATATAATTCTTAAGTTTCAAGAAAATTGTGTTTTTTTAGAATTTTTACATTAGTAAACTGATGAAAAATATATTTACAATGTGTGTGTTTATATATATATATATCACATACACACACACACAAATAACATTATTATTACCATCTGCTAGTATATCAAGAGTAACCACCCTTCGCAGCACGGACAGCAGCTAGACGAGCTGGCAGTGACTCAGTCAGGTGCTGATAGGTCCCCACGGGTATCTGGAGCCATACTGTCTGTAGCGCATGACGATCAAGGTGGTCCCTCGGATGTTCAATTGGATTGAGAGCGGGGCTGTTTGGGGTCCAGGGAAGAACTTTGAAGTGTTGATCGTGCTCTTCCAGCCATGTGCGGACACTTCTCACATTATCGTGCTGGAATATCCCATCCTCCCAAAGAAAGACAATCATCATGTACTGGTAGACTTGTTCGCCAAGGATGGATTCATAAAACCAAATCAATCAAGAGTGCCTTCCACATGGGTGATGGGACCTAGAGAATACCACGAGAACATTCCCCAGACCATAACACTGCCCCCACCGCCTTGTGTTTGTCCAGCAATGAATGCAGGGTGTCAGTTCTCTGACGTTTCTTGCTGGACACACTGATGTCCATCCGTTCCATGCAGCTGGAACTGTGACTTGTCGGGAGAAGGCTACCGGTTGCCAATCAGAAGCGGTCCAGTTGCCATACTGTCGAGCATATTTCAGTCGTTTTTGTCGATGCACCTGTGTTAGTTAGCATGGGTGCAATCACTCTCCATCGACTTCGGAGCCCCATTTGCATAAGGGTTCGCTGAACTGTTGCAGTAGACACGTGTCTGGATGCTCCCTGGTTCATTTGGACGGTGAGCTGTTCCACTGTAGCCTGTCGGTTGGCCTTAACGCACCATCGTCGTCGTCGACGTTCACCTCGAACAGCAATGGCGCGTGGAGCTCTACAGTTTCCACGAATGTTATTCCTAATGATACCATTTGTTCACTCTCCCGATACACCTTTACCATAGAAGCACGTGAACAGTTCACAAACGGTGCTGTTTCCGAAATGATGCTACCCTTGGCCCGAAAGCCGAAGATCATCCCCCTTTTGCAACTCTGTTAAATCGCTTCCCTTACCTATGACAGCAGGAAGCGCACTGTGTACAGCCAGCCTGTCGGTCACATTATATACCCGCTTCACGAGCCCAAGTCACGGGCCATACGTCATAGGCTATGCGCTGCAGATGGCACTTCTAGCAGTTGGTCATAATAATGTGATTTGACTCTCTCTGTGTGTGTATATATAAACACATTATTTTACAGTGAAAATGTTTGTGGTTTAATGGGACTGAGTTGTTTTGCAAGTATTCCTGGTTCAGAGGTTGAGTTAATTTTGTGCCATATTATTAGTAGACACACTGAACAGTTACTGCAAGGAATATTTATGTATGTAATAATATTTAAAATACTGGATGCAATTTTTCTGTACATCGTTATCTAGCCTGCTTACAAATGCAAACAGTAAAATTTGTTACATGCAAAACAAATAGTTTAGCATCATACATTTTAATTTTACGGTGACTACGCGTCAGTCACGCAGGGGTCATCAATCCTTGTCCATCTCGGTGGTCGTGGATAACCCCTCCCATGGGCATATGTAGAGGAGGCTGCCATATGCTGCGAGTCTGTATACCTGGCAATGACAGTTGACCTGTAATGGTAGAAAATACAGGTATCCTGCATTGCGACTGGGACAAAAGAACTGGAATATGGTAAATGGGATCCCAGCAGTGCTGTGCCTAAATTGTATTTGCCTGCTGGTTAGCCAAGAACCCAAATGTCTACACAATTTCACTGTAAACTGTGCAAGTTTACAAATGTGTCACAGTGCGATGAAGCATGCATTGCAACACTTAGAAGCTGTCTCTGTCAGAGACTGTTTGATGATAAGTGCATTACCATGCAGGAATTTGCCTGAAAGAATGACAAAAAAATTACATTTAATGCATGAGCTGCATGTATGAACAACAGTATCTGAAACAACAGTCTCTAGTGGTACCAACCTATCCTGATGACACTAATTACATCTCCGGCACCTTTCCACCACCAACCAGATGCCATCAAGCAATCTGCCATGGACTGGGTACAGATGCCATCACTTGTTGTGGACAACATGCACACATATGGGGCATCACGGTGCAGGAATGGTGTGATGTAAGATGCAAGCATTTGATCTGTGGGCAGTGTACACCATTACTTCAAGTCCCATAATTGCAGTGCCTATCAGCAGGTGTACATGCAGGCTGGGTATCGCCACCAGTACTGCTTGCCTGTTCCACCCCTCTTCTGTGGTCATTGCCAGTGGAAGCAACACTTGCAAGAACAGCAACACCCACCTGCCATAATTGTTACAGTATCGAACCCTTCTAGATACCAATCACTACCCTCCTTTGCTAGCTTGCTAGCCAAAAACCCCATAATTTTTGGCAGATTGCACCAGCCACCTTAACTGCTATGGCATGGAGAAAGAAGATTGGCTCAGATACGTGGCACACTGCTTAACCAGTGACGCCAAGCACTGGTGGCATGAAGTAACACATTGTGACATCGTGTGGGCAGATTTATAAATTGCTTCCGAGTGGTGGTTCTCCAGAACATTCTTATACCTACAAATAAGCAGGTGTGTTATATTGGTAGGACAACTATTGCACAAGCCTTTATATACTGTGACAAGCCACTTTGAGTGGTGTCTATATTATAGGAAATAGAATATAGAATATACGAAGGTTATTCTGTAAGTAAGGTCCGAATCGCCGTAGCTAATTGAATGTCGCGCGAACATTGTAACGCGCATGCGCACCTACTCCTACATGCCTTGCTCACCAAACGACGCCATTTGCATTGGTATTGTTGCAGTGTGCTGTTTACACTGTCTGTTCAAAATGTTTAAAACAATTGATCAGCCCGCCGACTGTGAAATACGGTCGGTGATTCGGTTTTTGACAGCAAGGAATGTTTTAGCAGCGGAAGTTCATCAACAGATAAGTCAAGTGTATGGTCCCAATGCGATAAGTGACAGCAAAGTGCGTAAGTGGGCGAGAGCTTTCAAGGATGGACGGGAAAATGTCCATGATGAACCACGATCAGGCCGGCTATCAGTGATGACAGAAGATGTGGTCAAAGCCTTGGACGAAAAGATGCGTGATGACCGGTGATTCATAATTTCAACTTTAGTATTGGAATTTTTTGAATGTGGGTAAAACAACTTTGCACAAAATTGTCTCTGAAAATTTGTAATTTCACAAATTGTGCACACGTTAGGTTCCCCGACTGCTTACTGAGGAACACCAAATGAAAAGAATGGCTTGTGCTCTTGATGTTTTGGACCAATATCATAAGGAAGGTGATCAATTCTTAGAGAAGATTGTCATAGGGGACGAGACGTGGGTTTCTCACATAACCCCACAGTCTAAACGTCAGTCAATGGAATGGTGTAACCTGACATCACGAGTCAAAGTCAAGGCCAATCGGACAATCTCAACACGCAAGGTTATGGCAACCGTGTTTTGGGATAGAAATGGAGTCTTGTTAGTCGAGTTTATGCAGCAAGGGACAACAATCAATGCAGCCTCTTACTGTGCTACCCTGACTAAACGTCAACGTGCAATACGAAATAAGTGACATGGCCTTCTGACGTCTGGAGTTTTGTTGCTTCATGACAATGCCAGAACCCATTCTGCCATTCACACCCAAAATATGATCGGATCTTTTGGATGGGAACAGATTGACCACCCACCATACAGTCCAGATTTGGCACCGAGCAATTTTCACTTGTTCCGCTACTTAAAGGCAAACGCCTTTAGGTAGGCAAGTGCTTTGCCACAGATGACGAGGTGAAAGAAGCAGTTACGGACTGATTATCCTCGCAGGCTGCAGACGTCTATGACTTAGGCATACAAAAGCTTGTAGAACGTTATAACAAATGTTTAAACAAATATGGAAACTATGTAGAAAAATAGAGAAACATGTAAGGAATTAAATAAAATAGTTTTTTGAAAAAATCTGTAATGGTTTATGTTTCATAAGAAATCGGACCTTACTTTCCGAATAACCCTCATACCATTAAAAAAGTTTGTTAGAACTTTCCTAGAAAATTGATTAAAATTTCCTTTTATTTGTTACGATTAGCATAGGGTGATGTGTGTATTGGTAATAATGATAAGCAAATAGTTTCAACTTTAAATATTTAATAGTGTAACATTGCAGCCGCCAGAATGGCGGCTGGAAATTACAGCTCGGTTTGCTCAATTGGTAGAGACATGAAATGTGAAAGTCGCCAAATAATAATAAAATTGAGTCAAGTCTCGGTTGTTACTGTAATTGTATTTAATATTCAAAAGAAACAGTTCACACAGATGCTTCAAGTACGCAGAGTCACGAACAGTCAGTTTCACCAGATAAACAAATGAAGAGCAGCACCGCAGTAGTTAATTTATTATTAACGTCTTTCAAAGCTTGCATCGCAAGAGGAAATTACCCAGACAGGAGGGAAGTCAGGCACCCTACCGACCTCCCACACTGCCGGAGAAATAATTTAGCAGGATAAAGTTTGCCGGTGTGGGGGATATTTGCCACCTCGACGTGTCCTCTTCGGGAGCTGGTTGTCTACGGTTTCTCTTTGCTTTGCTTTGATCTGCTCTTCCTGCGGGCGGTAGGCACGCAGGGTATAAGTCGCCTCGTGCCTACCCCCACTCCTCACCCCTGGGTGCCAAAAATGTAACCAAATAAGGGCATGGCGTGGGTCGGAATACCTCTCCCCCACGCAATGCCGAACTGCATCATAGTAAAATTATAATCAAACTTCTAGAGCAAAAACTGTCTACTGCAGTTGGAAAGCTTCTATCTACTAATGCTGATACGTACAAAAACTAAGATTTCAGAAAAGGCAAACATATGCCAGATAAATATACTAACAATACTTTGAATCCTGATAAAATATTAGAACGCCTTGCAAAAAAAAAAGAAAATGAACCAAGTATCCCAATATTATTATTACTGCGTCATTACAATAGTAAAGAGGATGCTGAAAGTAGAAAGGGGCCATAATTGACGACGTCATGGGTGCCAATCGACTCCCTTTTCTAACTTTGTGACTTTCTTGTGACAGAAAAAAAAAGCTCAACTTTCACAGTTGTGTAAGGTGAGAATCTACATGCCCAGAAGGTGGGGTAAACCAGAACTCCTTTAGAGACATTAAGAATTAATCTCATAACTATAAATATTATAATGAAACTGTTTGATAGGTAGGTAAGTATATAAATGTAAACATGTAAAAATTTAATCGAGTTACAATAAACGGGGCACCCAAAACCGACAAGGAAGTTTGCTATTGTTTGCACTGGGAGCATCTGATTGGCTGAGATGTTTTGCCGCGCTATGGAGCCGCAGTCTGAGGAA
Source organism: Clitarchus hookeri (assembly GCA_002778355.1). Taxonomy (NCBI): domain Eukaryota; kingdom Metazoa; phylum Arthropoda; class Insecta; order Phasmatodea; family Phasmatidae; genus Clitarchus; species Clitarchus hookeri. Next base: position 479,160 of record NQII01000472.1, read on the forward strand.
TTCAGTCTTATTTCTAAGACTTGCAGTTGGAGAGTCGCCCTGTAAGGTTGGGGATGTCTCGCAAGGACATGTGACCCACGGTTTATTGTAGTAAGTTAAGACTCGCCATCTGAGAGTCGCCCTGCGATGTCGGAGGCTGTCTCACGAGGGCGCGAGGCAGCAATATTTTGTTGTTTCCCGCTGGTGGATGGACCTGAGAGCTCGGGGATGGCTAGTGAGAGAGCGGTGTCTGCGGTCATTAATTACATTAATTATACTCTCAACGAGGAAAGTGAGACGAACAATAGAAAAGAGAATAATAATCTTTTTAAGACGTGAGCTACTGTCAGAGTATTTTTCTTAAACTTAATTATTGTACTGATGTGAACCACATGTCCACGAGTGCTCCAGTGACTGTTTGTGCTTCTGTAGTCGACAGTCTACCTGGTTGACACCATGCCTTGTTGACCAGTCTTCTACAAGCACGACAGAAAGTGCCGATGAGGACTGAATACACCCACCCTCGTCATCATTGACTATGTGACTCAAATGGCTGTCTTGGTTTATTCGCCTCAAGCAGTAACTCTTGGGGCTGAATATCAAGTGGCCCAGCATGGTATTTCTTTGATTGTCACAGCAGGCCAAATGTGCATTAGAAGGAATGTCGGGGCAACTCGCGCCGCGATGCCCGGTGTCTCGTCCCGTGATGTATCACCTGTGCTAATGGATAGGGAAAGTGTGCTACAGATTTAAAAGCTACACCAGAGTGCTAGAAAATTAATTAGTTAAACATTACAGGGGCTTAGAACCTCATGTTAACAACCCTCAGTGTAATTCTTTTATTTTTTTCATATTCAGGCATGGCTACCCACACCCCTTTAGGGAGATTGGACTCGTCCAATAGCAAAACTTAGAAAACTTGGACTTGCCCAGCAGGGAACTTCCTTGGGTGAGAAGCAACCCATAATTATTTTTCATTATTACTAATTATGTAATTTCTTTAATTGGTAATAAAATGTGAGTGTGTCTTTTTTTATTATGCTAGACGCGGAATAACTCTAAGCTTGAGCTACGTCACACATGAGGGGCTTTAAAAACAGGAGGAGAGAAACAGGAATAAAACAACGTGTTGACAGCAGGTAGAAAAAAGTAGAAAGCATCTACTACTTACCACTGACATATGAAGAACTACGGCAGTTCTTCAATGCCACTCATTGCTCTAGCCAATAAGTCTGACGTGTAAACGTCACTGCTGCCACTACTGTCACTGCCCACATAACCTAAATTTATAATCGCTTTATTAAAATGCACATCCTTGTCATAATAGTCGTTCTTGAGTATTTTGACATGATTGCAAATTGGTGTTCATTCTTCTGGCACCATTTGGTTTTTTGAGGAGACTTCTGCCCTAATGTTAGCCCAGATGCTTTCTATCGGATTCATATCCGGATGATAGGGTGACAGACGAAGTACTGTGTGGTAGTGATTTCCCAGTAGTCTGTCTACCTTGTACTGCACTGGTCAAGGTTTGTGTTGTTTTATGAGGTCATACAAAGTTGGTTTTAGCATGTCGCTAGCAAGTGAAATATTCTCCTTACTTAACCACTGCTGCATTTCCATCTTAGTTGAGCTGGAAGTAGGTGTTATATTTATTTGTATATTGTAATAAGCATTAGCTATCACAACAATACTGTTGGGTGGAAGATTCAATATTAATTGCTTGTTAATTTATTTTCATAGTTTTCTTTTTTCATGTTTTTGTGATAATCCCGGTTGCCTGCTGCAATTTCCATATTTCTATAGCATTAGGCACTAAATAATTTTCGCCTCCTGCATGAATCATTAACCGTTGACCCTTTTTCACAGGTGCTAGCAAACTGTTGAAATGCATGTCACTCTAAATTGGATTTTTTACGTGTAATGACAAAAAATACGGCTCATGTATGTTAATAATTGTGTATTTCTCAATTCTATATTTCCGCATATTCTTGAGAATTCTATACGTTTTTGCTGAATATCTCATTTTTCTATGAAAACCAGGTGCTGGGATTTGGTTTTCTGCCACGTAAATCCTAGTTTATTCAAAGTTGTTCTTAAAATTGTATTGCTTTCCTGGTAATATGTGTCATCCATAAGTTTGTCATACAGTTTTGACAGTCGGCACACCTTTTTCAGTTAGGTAGAAATTGTACACAGTATGTCATACCACAGATTCGTCGAAGGTATCATATCAAGGTCATATTTAGATCTTTTCTTTCGTTTCTTGTTGGGTGTTGAGAAAGGTGTTCCTTCAACATCTTCTTTCCGATAAGCTTCCTTCTTTAATTGCTTGCACTGTGGTGGGAGACACACCCGTCACCTTATATGTTCTCAGCTGGGCTTTTTCAAGTTGAATGGATGGTTCCCTCAATCTCGCTTTGTTTTCCATGAACTGCAGAATGTTGTAAACCTTTTTTCGTGCTTGTGAGTGCAGTTTCTTATCTTTCACTTTTGACAAAACTGGAGGCATTTTATTTATAATGTTCTGTACCTCACTGTGTTGTCTCCTACAGATTAAAGAACACAGACTGCAAACAGAAGTGATGAACTACATACACACACAAACCTCAAATACAAACAGTAAACGGGAACGTGTTTAGTAATTACTGTGGATGTGCTAGCAATACGTACGTCTGCTTCAGACTTGACAAAAGGAGAGTTTCCCTCGGTGTAGTAACTGCAGTTGCGCTGATATCAAGTACGCATTATTGCCCTGCTGCTTCGCCTCCCCCTACATGACTCACACTGTTACATTCCATTTGTAACGGTCAGCCAGGTTGAAAATTATTCTGCGCGTAAAGGGTACAGCGGACTGCCAAAAATGGCTTTATCTTTTATTGAATCTTTAATTTAAGAGCAGTGCCATACCAATCCATGTCATTATTATTGTGATGTAGTAACATTTAATTAAGGTTGTGTGTGTAACCAGCATATGTTAATTAACTGCCAGTGTTTTATCGTGTTATTTGTTTTTTTAATTAAGGAATTTTTTACTTTTGCATTTTTCTGGCACAGACTTTAGCAAGGTCATCGCTCC
>NQII01000472.1:482244-527486 GCA_002778355.1 Clitarchus hookeri
CCAGCTGTACATTCAACTTTTGGCTTAAATCACTTTTAATCTTCAATATACTTAACTTCCGGAACATTTTGAGGTTTTAGTGCTGATGGGTGGACCGTCTGCCTTCTGAGACTCCTGAGACTAGTCCAGGACTTTACGTGCAGCGCAACCATCTGGTTTTGCCCCATTTTTCTGCTTGGGCTAATGGTGGGCCTAGCGCAGAGTCAGTGTGCTTTCATTTCATTATACATATTTGCGAACTATACCAAGAAAACAATTAGTAAAACACGTCTTACCCCTACTTGAGTCTTTTCTTAGGTACGTAACCTTCCGGGGTGTTTAGGGCAGCACAATTTGAGGTAATGTAATTTAACAGCATGTGAGATGGCCACAACAGTCTCACCGACAGGTTTGTAATTAATGGTGACATAATCTTCATTAAGGCAGGTAGGCACAAAGTGGATTACTTGCACCAACTACATTTACAGCAACAACCATCTGACTGAGGAGCACCAGAGTCCCACGGGCCATAGACCGAATGACCCTCATTAACTCATGCTCTTGATTTATGGCACCGAGCAATCTAAACATTTTACCCCCCTTAACCCAATGAGATAAGGTAGGGAAATCCATCTCATACCGGGGGGCTCCACACCATGTCAGTACAGGGGTAAATAAGACAGTTTTGTATCATAATTCTTTCTCTGATTACTCAGCGACACCCTTGAAAGAGAAGCTAATGCAAAGGAACTCTAAGGTTAAGATGCATCTTCATTTTATTTTGTTATATAGTATGTAATCAATACCAGTTAAGTGGTGAAATGCAACTTCACCTTAGTTTATGAAATTTACCCAAACATAATCCATGAGAGAAAAATCATTTTTGAAAGGTATGTAAATTTTAAATTGCGTTACATACATTAGTAGTGTGTGTCAGTATACATTGCCGTGGCTCTGCTTCATTTTTTTAGTCATATTCTTTTATTATATATTTCAATATGATCGTAGAAAAAAGAAAATCAAAGTCTTGACTTACAATTATTTTGCATTGCATTTGGTGGGCTACTAAGTTACATACTTTTGTTTAAAAAATGTCTCTCTGTTTTAATATATTTGTTATAAAAGACATTATCTTGTTTAACAGTAAAAACCTATACTTAAGGTCATTAACATAGAGTTTAGCTTTAGAGAATTCCAAAAGCGATAATACGAAGGTATAAAGGATAGGTTTATAATGTTCTGGCTGAATTAATTCTCTTTTAAACAAATCAATTATGGTATTTGGCATATGAAATTATTACAATAAATATCAGAACAGTTTTATTGAATTTAGAAACTCATGAATTATGTAGATACAATACTAAGCTTTTCTTTTTTTATGCTTGAAAGTTTATGTATAACTGAGTTGGTTTTACTGTATAGATTTTAAAATGAAAATCACTTAAACAGTTGATACCGTAAATTATAAAATATTTTTTTTGGACATTGCTGTGACTTGTGAACAGCTGTATTGCCCAGAGGTAATATTGTACGTAAAATTTTAACCTATTTTTCCCTAACAGTGAACAGTCACGAGAAACATTCAAAGCTCCCCATGTTCTAGCTGTGCAACATGAGAGAAAGCCCATTTTGGAGAAGAGAGACTTCAGTGTGGGTGCAACAACAGACAGCAGTACAACATTTGGAAATAATTCTCCACACAAGATATTCATCAGGAAGGATTTGGCATTGGACTCAAAATCTTCAGGGCTACCAGCCACATTTTGTCTTTCAGAATTTGGGTTGATGAGCCCCACTGCTTTAAGTAAAAGTGCAGGTTAGCATGATATTTGCATTATATGTTTTGCATGTTAATCATTGCTGTTTCATCTGTTATGGGTTCTTTTATGGTTGAGATTTCATAAGTTTTGGGTGCTTGGCAATTGATGCAGTACTTGTACATTTTTATTGTGCTTTGTCTGCAAGTATAGATAATGTAACTATTTTCTTCTATTTAATTTATTTTATGATGAATATTTTGTAACTCCTTACAGAATCTGTTTCATTTTGTGCTATTTCCAATTATGAATTGGAGGTTGTCCTGTCTGGATTAATATATATATTGCTAGTCTTATGGCTAGAGATATTTTCTTGATGTTTTGGCATGTCCAGTTACATCAATTTTTGATAGAAGACTACTTGTAGTAGTAGAGTCTCACAGTCTGCATCAGCCACTATCACAGCTCAGCTGTGCTGTGATTTTCGACATGTGGTCATCGTGGTTCTGGCCAATTAAGGTTGTTTGTTTTCTATTTGTGCTCTTTGTTGTAGTCCTGAAGCACCAAACTACAGGAGTTGCCAGATTTTTGGATGTTAAATGTTTTTAAGTATTTTGAACAGCAAGTTTTCCAAATTTTTTGTAGGTAGTTAAACCCATTCTTTTTGTTGAAATTGTTAGGAAACTTTTAATTGTGATGGCTTATGATGAGTTGGAAATTTTAATATGCTCTATTTTGTTAAAATGGAAAGGTTTTCTATAAGGCACCGTACTTATATGAAAACGTGACAGAATGTTGAATTTCAATATGCCTTATAGAACATTTTGCACAGGATTGTGACAGAATTCACTAATAGGAAATGAAGACTTTTTTTATTGGCAAGAACTACCAATCAGTCTGGCCACAAATGCACACCAATCATCTGAGCTGTGACTGGCCAATAGATTGTACATATGTGAGTACTAGAACTAATGTAATGGCTTCAGTACAATTGGGGGAGGAAGATTTGGCTTGCGCATCTCAGAACTTAAGGAAAGGAATGGCTTAAGGCTATGTTATACTCTCGGGTACAGTACATCCTGCTGAAATTAGCTATTGTTTGGTATTTTATAGTTCTTTATAGAACTTGGGGTGATTAAGTTAATTACTGTAGTTACCTAGGGACTAGCTTGTTTACTTGTCCAAGCAGTTGGTTGATCCTAGACTTGTTTATGGTTGAGGAAAGAGCCAGAGAAGCATATTTGGTGTGAATATAAATGTTAGTTTTAGGTTACTTTAGGTACATTTTCTCTCTCCAAAACACACAAGCCCTCCCAGGGGGTGTATTATTTGTCGTGGCTGACTCCAATTCATCGGCCACAGACAAATGCCAATCAGAATCAAAGCAATCCCAGGTTGGTGTCCGCACTCCAGACGACAGAAGCATTCTGCCCCTTAGTGACTGGACATCCAGCCCATCACTGTGTATCGTAATGCACAATGCACATACCAGCAGGTACATGTGAGGTTCAAAGCCAACCTAAATTAGTTGACTAAATAGAGTGACCCACAATGCACATAATATTTGCCCTTAAGCCTTGAGATCTACTGAGAAGCAGTACGTATCAACTATGGACTAAAAGTCAGGTTTGCACTCTCATCGAGTTTCCCCTGCAAGTGGTTATCAAAAACTAGATAAAAGCATCTCGTACAGCCAGAGAGAAACGCAAATTTTTCAGATACACCCCTTCAGCTGTTGAGCCAAAATACTCTATGCATGATTGCAGACAGTTGAACATTGTAGTGATTGAGCTATCAAACTATAACAATGGTAAGACCATTTACTTATTAAAAACCGTATGTTTATTTCTGGTCAGGGTGAAATACTGCCAGTGCCCCAAGGGGCCACCATAGTGCAGCAACTGCCAGCGGTTCGGCCACTGTGGGTTTACGAACCCCTACCTCCTCCTGCATGTCATCTGTGTTGCCAGGCCCACACAACAGAGGAGTGCACCTCTGAAAAAAAAATCATCTCTCCTAGTGATTATGCATAGATTGAAAAGAAAACCATGCAGAAAACTACAAAATTTGTAAGACCTACAATAAGGAAAAATATTTCAATTTCCCCTTCAAGACAAGAGGGAAAAATGCCAGCAACAAAGTAAAGCCACACTTCATCCCCTTAATGTGGCTAATATGCTGTATAGTACTCCTCTTGCCTCCCACTTGAGCAAATCGGGTTCGAATCCCGGCAGGGTTGCTCCTGGATTTTTGCATGTGGGAATCATGCCGGATAATGCCGCTGGTCAGCAGATTTTCTCCGGAATCTCCTGTTTCCCGTTCCTTTGCAATCTGGTGCTCCATACTCATCTCACTTCACCCTTATCGAGCTGCCCAAATATTCCACCAACACCAACACAAATGAACAAGAGTCAAAAACAAATAGCATGGAAGAACTCGGGTGCGGAACTTTATGGCTATGTTAGCACAGCATGCCCTCCATTCCTGCAAATGGGGTACTCTAAAATGGATTTCTCTGCACTTGCTAATCCCCATCTGCCTTGGAATTAGTCACCACAAAATAATAAGAGGGGTACAGATAAAATGTCCCCGAAAACCCCCAAAAACAGTCAAAGCAAGCAGCCATGTAACCCAGTCAGAAGCAGATGTCAGGCTCCCTCTTGCATGCCCTACTTGGTTTCTGATAGGTCAGCAAATGAAATGACAGCTCAGCCTGTTTTGGACTATGCCATGGAAGTGGGTTTTGGAACAAGTATGGACATGACTTCAGCCAAGTGTGTAAGCCACGAAAAGCCTTACAAAACATTGTTTATTGCTTGTATTTTAGAAAATATAAAGCAAGCAAAGCCTGTGTTAGGAAAAAATACCCTACCTTAGGATAATTGCTGGAATCACTCTTCACCCCAACAATCTAGTCAGATCTAAATTGTGGCAGTGAAGACAAGTATCAAGTCTTGATGGGTTTTGCAGTTACCATTGCCAGAAAGCAGTCAAATGAATACTAATGGGCAGTGGAACACACTGCCCTGCATTATATATATAATGTAGTAAATAATAGCTTACTGGAATGCTCTAGACATTTGCAGTAAAATGCAGAAACTGGCAGACCATCGGTTTAACACCAGATACCTCTAATGGCCATTGCCCAGGCTGGTTCACTCTGGATTTTTGCAGGTGGTAATCATGCTGGACAATGCCGCTGGTTGGTGGGTTTTCTCTGGGATCTCCCGTTTCCCCAACCCCTTCATTCCAGTGCTGCTCCATACTCGTCTCCCTTCATCCTCATCGGCTCTCAAGACCTTGCTGTTAAGAGCCACCCAAATCTCTTCCCTCACTGACACACATTAACGGCCATTGTGGAAACTCTCCTGGGTCCACAAGGTAGATTTTCCATTCTTGACTCTTGCTGATTTTGCAAAGACAGAGATCCAAGCCCAGGAGGTAGGGTTCTTATTACACTTCATAATCTCATTAAATGTCATGCTCAATGACTCACCACTGTTGAAGCAGTGGGGGTAGAAATTAAATTAAGCAGTCAGTCTCAGTTTACTCAGTGTATTTCCTGCCAAGCTGCACACGTTTGCATATAAATGTAAATTAATTAATATTTCTCAACTTATTGGCTATTGGTTACTTAAATGCTAAACAGCCTGCCTGGAGATGCATGATCACTACCAACGGTAATACATTATTTTGACACCAGGAAAGTCACAGTTATTTTGTGCATTCTCCACCAAATCATTCTTTTGAAGCTTATCAATTTAATCACCATCCAGATATGCTGGATATTGCCATTAACAAAGGTCTGAATATTCATTTTATTTTCCAGGTGCTCCACACACTGGCCTCGGATCACTACCCAGTACATGTACTGTTAAAGCCACTGGATACAGACAGTATGCCTGAAAGAAAAATAAAGGACTTTAAGCATGTCAAGTGGTGATGTTTTCGTGTTTATCTGGATGAACAAGTGGTGCTCCTGTACACACACCTGATAAGTCAGACTCAATGATTGAGCATATCATGGAACTAATTCAGTTAAGAACTGGTAGATATGTGCCAGTAAATACTCAGAAACTTCAAAATTCACTCCCAGCTAATGTTAGGGAGCCGATTATTCAGAAAAACAGACTGTAGGTGCAATTATTATTCCCACAACTGTCAACTCAGGACTCAAATGAAATTAGGGAGCAAATTAATGCCAAACTATCTCACTGGTATATCATCCAATGGGACAAAAATTTATATGAACTTAAAATGACAAATAATAACTTACAAAACATCACTAAGGTGCTTTTAAGGTGAAGGTTGAAGAAAACATTCTTGGATGTCTTTATAAATGTGAGCGTGTGTATTGATTCACAGGGATTGGCATTTGGCTGAAACACAACTCTTAATATGTAGCCTCTGCTAAGGCATGTGAGCCAGACCTGAAGTGCCCCGAAGGGGTGCAATGTCAAACCTGAATTAATACATGTTGAGGAGGTCAAACATATTATTAAATTAACGAGTCCTGGTAAAGCACTTGTGTTTGATTCCCTACAGGTAATTTTACTCAAACATCTCCCAGAAAGCATATAGCCAAGTGCATTAAAGTAAGGTACACCCTTGCAGTTAATTATAATAACATATTTATACAGCTAATGTATTCCAAAATAGTTTGACTTTAGAAGAAAAAGCATTTTGTTGTGTGTCAGTGAGGCTGAGCACATAACTACAACTTTTAATTGGCGAAATTATACTGTTTGCAGTATTTTAAGATGTAGAAAAGGCCTTCAACAGGGTATTTTGTAATGGTTTATTATAAAAATTATATCAAAAAGAATTTCCTGACCGTTACATTAAGCTGATAGCTTCTTATGTAGACAGACATTTCTTCACAGTGTCAATTGAAGGAATCGCTTCACAAGCAAAAGTAAATAGGTCTGTGGTCCCTCAGGACAGTATTTTAAGCCCCATATTACATAATACATTTACGTAAAATTTCCCATTGCCACCAACCTTGACTATCAACTTAGGTGTCTTTACAAATGACACAGCTTATATGCAATTTCACAGTGCTGAATTTGTCATTCAGAACGGACATGCAGGGCTAAATAAGCTAGAAAATTACTTTCACCATGTAGAATTAAAATCAACGGGGGTAAATATGAAACAGTAATGTTCACCGGTCACTATGTCCCTTCGATATTCTAACAACTTACACTTAACTGGGAGCAAATGCCCTTTAAAGATGCCATTGAATATTTAAGCTCCATCTTAGAAAGCTGACATGACAGTACCATGTAGACACTAAAAGAAATCTAGCACATGGGTACATAATCAGCTTTGTATCCTATGATCGCCTATTGCTCTGGTCTTTCACCTCAAAATACAATTTTATTATAAGTTTCAATGACATGCCCCATTATGACATGTGCCTACCTTGTGTGGACATCTCAAACTACAGGTAATCCAAAATAATGCCCGAGTTTGGCTGCAAACGTACCCACATATGTATATCCCAATTAAGTACTTGTACTCCAAACTTAAACAGGAGTTGCAACAATATGTATTTCAAAAACATCTTTATACCTTGTGCCGAGAACATATAATCCACTGGTTACTGACATTTGGGACTATGACTCAGGTGAAATAAGGGCCCTAAATAGTTTCTGGTGCATAGGCCATCTTAAAACTGGTAGGGAGCATAATTACTTCACAAACCATTTAGTGCCTTCTCAACCTTTTTGGAATAGTTAGATATTAATAATCAGTTAATTAGCAACATATATTACCTTGAGATCCTGTTGCATCTTTTACCTGAGAATACCTAGCCTAAGGAGTCCTGGAATAAACATAAGTCCAACAAAGATTATGATTACCGTAGGATGAATCAGGTCCTAATGTAAGAAGCTCATATATTAATTAATTGTATAATAATGAGCAAACACCACACACTACACTACAGTGAAGTACTATACAGCCTTAAAACAGACCAGACTATTGAGTGGCTCATGTCTGAGGGGTGTTGCACTGCATTATAGGTGACAACATACAAAGCATTATGTGCTCACTACATAAAAGCAAAATATGGTATAAGCAAATATATCAAAATATATGCCAAAACAGCCGATGTATGTGGTGTCAGCTGATATGAAACCCATTGCATTTCACATTTTGCAATGTGTGTATGTGCATGTGTGTGAACACACATGCTCTACTACACCCCACACAGCTAACTAGAATACTCTAGAATATTTATGGTTTGGCCAGTTTGACCCTAGCCAACACTGGCTGCCAGACTAACTTAATTTTTCTTTGAGTTTTCAGGAATACTGTGGTATTATAGGGGGAGTAGTCCAGTTGCACCACACAATCTACCAGAGCAATGTTTCCCCATCACTCTGGTTAAGCTGGCAAAAATTATCAATAAAACAGAAGGGAAACAGAGATCTTGCTCCCCTCTCCACCACAGTTCGCTGTTTAAGAACATTGTTCCAACCCATCTATTTTCCAAAGCATTTTCCATTAAGGGCTCTGTCTACCAAGCTTGCAGCCACAGAGAGTAAATGGGGAATCAATGTTAAAGAAATTCCTTCTAAATGCATCAGTTTTAAAGATAATTATTTAAAACAAAAAAATATAATGTAACTTTCTTAAAAAATATTGCTATGTAAAGAATTTTTTTTAAAATTTTATTCTTTCATCATTTGTTTGTAAAATGCAAATTTGGCATGATTTCTTAAGTGACAGTATTAATTAAAAAATGTCACGTAAAGTAATTTTTATTTGAAACAGTTAGCTTTAGAACTGATGCATCAAGAACAAATTTCTTCTATAGGTAGGTACACTGAAGGTGATAACCATAGTCCCAATTGTGATCATGGTCACCCAGTCCCTGTATGCTGCAATGCATGCCTCCTTGCATGAATTTCCCTTCCTTCAGACATATGGGGCTCAGTTCTGAGGTGCGCTTTGATCTCCTCCATATCTCAGACCTTCATCATAACACATTAAGTTAAGTAGGTTACAAAAAAAATATTAAGAATTCAAGGTGTTAGCATTTTCTTGAAGGTTGCTGTAACAGGACATACTAAAATGTTAGAAATTGTCAGACAGGTGTGGTCTCAAACCAGAAACCTCTACACTTATTACCAGTTACTTTGTGTATAAATGACATTCCATGCAAAACTATTATTTTTTGTATCTTGTATATACTTTGTAAGCAATGATGGAAAATACAAGCAAATAGTTGCAGTAAATAAACGTTTTTTTTCAAGTGTCGGATATTGTTTAGTGTAGGGAATTCAGTTTTATGTTTTAGAGACTCTAGCTTTACTTTCAAAAAGCCCTTCTCTTAAACTCTGGAGTGCCCCTTAGTGTGGCATTAAAGTCCAGAGTCTGAGCATACTGTGAAGAGTGTGATCAAAAATGGTTGTAAGTAAAAATGTAATATACTATAAAATTGCAGGTGCTGCCAACTTTTTTTATTTGAAACTCAAGAAAGATATAAATAAGTACAAAGGGAATAGTAATAGAAATAAAGCTTATAAAACAATAGGCAACATGCAAATTTCGCCAATATTGTTGAAAATGATATAAACACATTTGTATATGCGTATGAAAATAAAAATTTGCTGTTTTTTTTTTTTGCATAAAAATTGGTTTTGACAAAGTTATTTGAGTATTAAAACAGTAACTTTCGCAGCCGCTGTCACGTGAATGCGGAACACTCTCTCATTGATTTGACGTCGCAAGTCATACGCCGGCGNCGCCAATATTGTTGAAAATGATATAAACACATTTGTATATGCGTATGAAAATAAAAATTTGCTGTTTTTTTTTTTTTGCATAAAAATTGGTTTTGACAAAGTTATTTGAGTATTAAAACAGTAACTTTCGCAGCCGCTGTCACGTGAATGCGGAACACTCTCTCATTGATTTGACGTCACAAGTCATACGCCGGTGGCTGGCTCTGGCACATTGCAAACACGCAGCACTAAAATGGAAGGCAACTTTGTGAAAGCACAGTTGAACAATCTGCCACGAGTAGATAACGATATGCTACTTGATTACTTTAATTCCAATTGTTTTGTGTAACTTGAAATGAGAGGTGTAAAATTACAAAGGTAAGAACGTGATCTTCAAAGTGACTGTAGGCCTACATCACATGCTAAAACTTATTTGTTTGTACGTTTTATTGATTTACATATTATTAATGTCATCTGTGTTTATGTTTGCAATTGCTAAGATTGAAAGTAGGAAATTAAAATATGGAATAGGTATTACATTCACAAGAATAACACAATTGTAATGACGGCGACTGCAGTGAGGGTACTGTGTTGTCGCGCGCCATGCTTAATGTGTGATAAATTAACTACATTATTTAGAAATGAAACGTAAAGTTGTGTTGAGAAAGAAGGTTACAAATATTTCCTTATTCTAAACCACATTTCAGTATTTATAAAAAACTTTTTTCGCTTTATAAATGTCAGATAACAAGCAGTATGGTAACATCTCTATCCGACACAGTACAACATCTCGAGCAGCTGCGGGCCGGTGGCGAGCAGAATGCTACACTGCTGGCCGGCGAGCCTGTATTTCCGCATTCCACCTCGTTAATAATCACTATATTTGAGGCCTCAAATATAGTGTTTAGGAACTAAAAAATTATTTTAAAAATAACTTTCTTATCATATTCTTTCTTATGGTTTGTGTACCTAACATACCTTTTATTATTCTGACGTCATGATAGCTGTGTCTGCACTTTATTTTTCACATAAGCTGAAAATATAGATATGGCAGTTTGAGAAACACTTAATACTTGGGATGAGATTAAATACAGCAAAGAAAATTTGTAATAAAATCTTAAGAATTTGTTTAATTCTCAAAAGCTGTTTTCTTTCTGTTTATTTAATGGAAAGGTTTATAAAAGTAACATAGCTTACTTGCGTAAAATGCGTAGGCTAATTAGTGTCAATTTTGTTGGCCTCGTAATTTTTGTAATGTCCATCTCAGTAACATAGAAAAAAGCAGAAGGGCAAATATGAAAGTAAGATCATCCTTGATAAACATTTCTATAAACATGCATTTTAGTTTTTTGAAAGTAAAAATTAAGTTGCTATTTAACTTAAATTGTTAGGCTCATGAAAACTAACTAGAAAAAAATCAAAACAACTGAAATTTATTAAAAATTGCTATGTTTGAAAAATACTGTATAATATAAACCCAACTTTTTGCAAGAGGGACTCTTGAGCCCCACCCAAATAATTTAATGTTTATTTTTCATGGCTTAACATTGTGACATGTTATTATTTAGGCATACAATGTGAATATAGCCTTAATATGATAGCTGTGCTCTTGAAACTAATGTTAGAAGTAATATTAAATTAATAAAAAATATCTATACCAAATGGTGTATGTTAGGCGTAACTTGGAATGTATAAGCTTACAAACTATAAAATTTACATTGTGTGGCTAAATTTTATGTAAACATATTTATATGCCTTTACTATTATGAAATGCAATAACATATTATTTTATGCTCATGTCTATAGCACATATGAATTGCTAAACGCATTGTTGTGCATATTAAACAATACCATAGTACCGTAATGAAGGTTAGGTCAGATGTAAATAGTAGATATTAAGTAAGAAGTTCAGTGTTAAAACTGCCTACATAGGGGAAACATAAACACCTTAAATATAATTACATACATCAAAATGGTCTTCGCAAACAGAAAGAACTGATTTTGGCTAAACATCTACAATGTCTCGCCTAACTGCATTAAACCACATCTTCCTGTTTGTGTCATTTTTTGTAACTAACAAATATTTTATCAGGTGTTTTGCGAGATGTACTAGTACACTGCGGTACAATAAACTATTTTGATGATTTTGGTATACTTGACTGTTTATTTTCTCTTTTCATTACTTCAAACAATTTATATTTAACCAAATACGCATCACCACTGAAGTAAATAAACGTGGCAGCCGAGGTCGTATCTGACTTGTGACGTCACGGAGTGAGCAGGCGCGACAGACGCGTTTTGGCTGGTATTTCAAACGTAAAACTTTCATTCAATCATAACTTTTTCAAAACTAATTTTTAAATTGTGATATTTTGTAAATACATTTCTAACACATAAATGAATGAAAACCAAGTGCCAGCAAAAAAGTACATGTTGCCCATTGCTGATTTCTGTCTGAAGGTGTTAGGTGTTAAAATGTTTTAAAGCATCAAGTTGCAGTAATTCTTCCAGTGCGTATTATATTTTTTTTAAATGAAAGAGTACAGTTTCTGCTATCAAAAAGGAACTTAAATTTACATATTTGTATTGAGTACACATTGAAAGCTAAAAGTAAACTAGGGTAAAAAAATTACACAAAGGACAAAAATATAAAAGAAGTGGATTGTTCGGAATTTTAACACATATGGAAACGTTTTTTTCAGTGCATACACAAAGAGATTTAGATTTCTAGAGAACTGAAAGCAACATGCCACAATTATTCAAATGTTTTTGGCACATAATTTTTTTGTAGTTTCGTAGTAAGTCATGGAAACAAAGTTGGTTTCGTGGTTGTTCCAACACCATTTCCTAGATGGCAGCACCAGTTTTANTCGTAGTAAGTCATGGAAACAAAGTTGGTTTCGTGGTTGTTCCAACACCATTTCCTAGATGGCAGCACCAGTTTTACACCACTTACTAGACGACTGCTCCAGTTTTTTACCACTTCCTAAATGGCAGTATCAGTTAAAAAAAATTGTAATTGGAGTTGCAACTAATACTGTGAGAGAAACACATTGTGTGTTTACTGTTTAGACAGGAGTTCNTCGTAGTAAGTCATGGAAACAAAGTTGGTTTCGTGGTTGTTCCAACACCATTTCCTAGATGGCAGCACCAGTTTTTTACCACTTCCTAAATGGCAGTATCAGTTTAAAAAAATTGTAATTGGAGTTGCAACTAATACTGTGAGAGAAACACATTGTGTGTTTACTGTTTAGACAGGAGTTCNAAAAAAATTGTAATTGGAGTTGCAACTAATACTGTGAGAGAAACACATTGTGTGTTTACTGTTTAGACAGGAGTTCTTGTACTTGTACATCACATTATATCATTGTAGCTTTACAAGTGCAAAAGTTTGAAATGTAATTGTATGAAGTAAAGTGATGTTAAATATTATTATATCGGTGTAGATAAACAAGGAAAATGAAGCGCTCTTGCACAGCAAAGTTCGATTCATCTTTTTTTTTTACCAAGAAAACATGTAGGCCTATAGAAAAGTGAATCAACAGAAACACAATTGTGCAGCAGTTCATCCTCTACAGCAAGTGCAGGTGGAACAGTAAGTGTGCATGGAGAAAATCCAGTAGAATCCCTCTTTGTAAATAATGAAGGTGGGTTTCATAATTCATGTGAGACAACTCGTAACATATATGATATCTGTGTAATTACTCTGGTAATTGCAGCTCAGTCAAATCGCTTAACAATGCAGAAAAGGTTGCTCTTTTAATAATTATATAGATTCCTAGCAATAATTATAAACACGCCAAGCAAATAATGTCAGATCAAATCCACTCCCAAGTCTTTTCAGCTCAGTTGGCTAGATGAGTATAAATGGTTATCATATTCAGAACTGAAAGAAGGCTCCTTCTGTAAATATTGTGTTTGGTTTGTTGATAACAGTGCTGTAGGTCAAGGAAATCTTCAAACATTGGGGGCTTTGGTACCTAACAAAACATTTCACTAACTTGAAAAAAGAATGAGAGGTGTTTAAACAGCATGAGAATTCCAGATATACCACAATGATGCCATGTTGACAACTAAAAAAATTTAATCAATTATCAGTAAAAAAAAGCTGACAATGTAATTAATCAGCTTGATGCGTAAAGAAAAAAAATTAATTGAAAATAGAAGGAAACTTTTACCTGTCATACAAACTGTTTGGTGATGTAGCAGACAACAAATATCACTAAAAGGTAAACATGATACTGGGTGAATAAACCTTCATGAACCAGTAAACAGAACACATGTTTTAAAAGTATTAATAAATTAATGTTGCCCTGAGTCTAAGAGAGCAAAACTTTTCTCCTTGTGTGAAACCTGCTGGATTCAGTGCCATAATGCAGTGCTGATTTTCTAAAAAAAAANAGAGCAAAACTTTTCTCCTTGTGTGAAACCTGCTGGATTCAGTGCCATAATGCAGTGCTGATTTTCTAAAAAAAAACTCTTGAACCTATTATAAACACACTCAGGCACCATTGAACTGAAGTCAAACTACTTTTCAGTTACGGCCCACACATTGGTCAACTCAATATACTAGTTTCAGTTCATCGTAAGTACATTTGTTTTTAGTAGTATGCTCTCCACAACATGTAATCTAACAGTGGTGATTCAAAACAAACAGATTTGTCTCTAGCCATTCAGTTGATATCTCATTTTATAGATGTGTTATCTGTAAGACGTAATGAAGAAAATGCACACTTCCAAACTTTATATGATGAATTTAAAAGATTTGCAGAAAAACTAAATATACGAGACTTATGTTACAAAGAAGTAGTTCACAGTAAATGTGCATTACAAAAAGAAAAGTGGGCNAAAAACTAAATATACGAGACTTATGTTACAAAGAAGTAGTTCACAGTAAATGTGCATTACAAAAAGAAAAGTGGGCTTGTAAAAGTGAAAGAGACATGCGAAAAACTGCTGTTGATGCCATGGCAGCATGTGGCAAGATGTGTTTCTCATATGTTTTTATTCTTTTAAAAATATTAGTTATTCTTCTGGTTTCAACAGCCACTGCAGAAAGAAGTTTTTCTAGCCTAAGACGATTAAAGTCGTATTTAAGGAATGCAATGTGTGAATCGCCATTAAATGGACTTGATTTACTAGCCAGTCGTCGGGACATTCATGTAAGTGATAAAGAAATCCTGGATAAATTTGCTAGTGTACCAAGAAAACTTAACTTTGTTTTATAAAAAAGAATAATTTCATATGTTACCTGTGTTCGGTAGGTCTACTGTAACTAATTTCAAGTTACATTATTCGCTAGAGGATCATGAGAACTTAGTATTTCTTATAAAAACATATTTCATATAAAATAGTAATGATGTGCAGTCTTCTTTCCAGTCATTTTTAATTTGTTACCTGTTTTGTGAAAATTAGGTTTTGTTTTGTATAAAAATTAATTTTATGTAATATAGTTAACACTCATCTTTTGTTCACTAATTTAACTTTTGTGTTGCATGTTCCAACATTTCGGCAAATCGAAATAAAACTGTATACTTTAGAAATTTATTTAATTGAAGTATGTAATGAAAAAATGTCATTTACTCTAATATTGGAATAGGAATTATTTACAAATTAGCCTAGAAAAGCACGACGACTTATTGCAATAAAAAATGTACGTGGAATTACAATTTTAACTTTCTGTCATCTTCGACATCTTGCCNTGAAGCTGCTATTCCAACTGGGACCATAGAAGTCTGAGACCAGTCTGGCCAAGGAAGGATGTTGACGACATGAAGGTAGTCGTGTTAAACGCGTGCTGTATGTGAGCAGGTATTATCCTATTGGAAAATTGCTCGTTGGCGCTGAGCCGAGAATAGAATCGCATTAGGCTGCAGAATTTCCCAAACACATTGCTGTGTCATCAGTGTTCCACTGATGACTACCAAGGAAGACCAAGAATCGTAGGAAATTGTTCCCCACATGATGATGCTACCATTTCTGGCATTGTGTTGCTCTACAATGAAATCTGAATTTGTGCACTATCCAGCGCCCCTCCGTACTTGAAAATGGTCATCATCTGTGTCCAGACCAAATGTGGATTCTTCACTTAAGATACTGCATTGCCATTCCTCAGCTATCCGTGCCGCATGATTATGACATAACAGTAAACTAGGTTGTTGTCTGATTGTCAATTGAAGATGCAAGTTGTCTTCTGCATTCTGCAAGTTGTCTTGTTATAGTGTGTGGGGAACAGGGGTCACTATTTGAGAGATTTGAGCATCTCTAAACAACAAGGTCTTTTGACCAGAGGTGACTAGTAATACTGCTACATGTCTCTGGATGTTGGAAATAGACACTATTGGTTGAGTTAATGCCTGTCAGACTATGAAACTTTCCTCCCTTCTGGTAGTTATTCTGGATTGCCAGAGCCTTTCCAGTGCATGTGTGTCCCTACGTGTTCTCACTGCTTCCAACACCATTGCTTAGTTTATTCGCAGCAGTCTCAAGTGGTGAGCACTTTGATGTAACAACCATCTTGACTCTTATAGGCTAACAATTTATCCTCTGTCAAACTCTGTGAGTTGTTTGTACTNCTTTGATGTAACAACCATCTTGACTCTTATAGGCTAACAATTTATCCTCTGTCAAACTCTGTGAGTTGTTTGTACCTTCATCAAATGCATTACCAAGGAATGCTAACTACTTCTGTTGACTCTGCACACACATTTATTATATACTACATACAGGTTTGTCCTACAACCATTCATGTTATCAGGGTTGTAATAGTGTTAGTACCCCATAGGTGCAGTTCTATAAGACTAATTGCAACCAGGCTTAAAACTGTTTCAATATAACTCAAAGTGGTGTCAAATACAACCTTTCATCTCTTGTAGATAATTTCTTCTGCGTGCAGTAAATTTTATAGCTGTGGGTGTTGAGCAGACAGTGAACCAAAAGAAATTGTATTTTTCTACATACAGTATACTCTTGATATCCCGGACTTANCTTTGATGTAACAACCATCTTGACTCTTATAGGCTAACAATTTATCCTCTGTCAAACTCTGTGAGTTGTTTGTACTTTCATCAAATGCATTACCAAGGAATGCTAACTACTTCTGTTGACTCTGCACACACATTTATTATATACTACATACAGGTTTGTCCTACAACCATTCATGTTATCAGGGTTGTAATAGTGTTAGTACCCCATAGGTGCAGTTCTATAAGGCTAATTGCAACCAGGCTTAAAACTGTTTCAATATAACTCAAAGTGGTGTCAAATACAAACTTTCATCTCTTGTAGATAATTTCTTCTGCGTGCAGTAAATTTTATAGCTCTGGGTGTTGAGCAGACAGTGAACCAAAAGAAATTGTATTTTTCTACATACAGTATACTCTTGATATCCCGGACTTANTGGGTGTTGAGCAGACAGTGAACCAAAAGAAATTGTATTTTTCTACATACAGTATACTCTTGATATCCCGGACTTAGATGTTCCGAACTTTGAATAACTCAGACAGGCAAAACAATAATTTTATTTTATACAAATGTAATGTATAAAACACATTTGTCATTTTTAAATCATAGGGGCTCAACAAAATATAGTGCATTTAAATTCATAAATTTCAGACTCTTTTTCAACACTGCATGGGTTTATATTTATAAATATTTGCATGAACAAAATTATGTGGAATGGAACAGGAGGAGTCTTTGTTAAAACAAAGCAGCCAGCAGGCATAGATGTGGCAACGTAGCCTGCCGCTATGTAGGGTGAGTCCCTCCCAAAGGTGTAAAAAGCATATTTTTCCATTGGGTGTCCATCTTTATAAAATGCTATTTTACTGCACCTCTACGACTTCTACACCCACACCCATTTATGAGCAAAGGAGGCCTTGGTGGCCTAGGATTTATTTCAGATTAATTTTTAAAAATTTTGTAACAAAGAATATTTTAATTTTTTTGATTTTATTAAGCCTAAAAGTCAACTTTAGGAATTAATTAGTAGTTTACTATTACTTACTGATCATAAATAATAAACTATTGAGGCACTCCATTATGATTGACATAACATTTTATAAATTCTTTTACAAAATCTTTGAAACAAAATTTATAAAAAATTTGCGTTAACTTCTTAAACGCAAATGGTATTTTTTTCGTAATTGAATGAAGAAATTTAATCATATAATATGTGATTCTTGCAAAACAAAATTTAAGGGACATTACTGTTCNTTCGTAATTGAATGAAGAAATTTAATCATATAATATGTGATTCTTGCAAAACAAAATTTAAGGGACATTACTGTTAGTTCACAAAAATAATACTCAGTACATCTTGTGGCTGGCACCTACCTATTCTTGCAGTTCTAGGTGGGCTTTCCACAGTTGTGTTCTCCTTGTAGCCTGCATTGTCATGTGATGCTCACCTCATCCAGAATGCAAATCATAAAAGATGCTCGATATTGAAGTAGTAGTATTATAAACTGGACTGCTATTTTAAGAGATGGTNCAGAATGCAAATCATAAAAGATGCTCGATATTGAAGTAGTAGTATTATAAACTGGACTGCTATTTTAAGAGATGGTACAGAAGTTATAATAAACAAGGTACCTCAGTATGTATCATACTTTGGAAAGTTAACAAAAAAAAATTTAAAAATGTACTGATTAAAGTTAAAATTTAAAGAACAACAAAAATTTTACAGTTAATATAAGGTCTCAAAAAAGTTTTTCATCAATGTATAAAAAAATCACAATTTACAGTCCCAGAAAAAAAATTACCACAACTTGGTTGCTGTATGCCGAATCAGATAGGCCTACTTATCAAAATGATGAATTAACAATCATCTACAAAACCATTAGAATCAAAACTTCTAAAATAAACTCTTATAGCACAACTTAGCCCAAAACCAGACCAGTGCAGTGACTACAAAGACAATCACAATGTGCATGCCGCACAAGGACCATCAACTGTGCAACTGTGATTTTTGCGTAGTGAGAGATTGTATTTATATATCATGATGGTGGCATCTTGCCTACCTCACAATCACGTTGCGTGTGACTAACCATGATCTTTGATTCATTACATTACATCAGTGTATCAATCTGTATATCGTGGTGTGCAACTCGTCTGCTGTCAAATAAGTTACGTAGAAGTTTGTCAAGATATTAATTACATTTGCATATATTTCACTGTCATCTTCGGCCTCCTGGCAATTGTAAGTTAACTAACGTTAGTTGTAATCGTTAACCAGATATTGTAACAATTAAATTTTTAAAGTTAATTATTTTTAAAATTAACTAGTAAGTTCACAATTACACACTTTTCAAATGATTAATTTTAATCATTAATTTTTTTAATTCTTAATCTCAACTATGACAAGTGTGAGTATCAAGGTTCATGGCAGTGATAGTAATTCCAGTGGGGGACCTTACAGTCCCAGTGGGGTCTGGGTCACCATGATCCCCATGGTCCCTCCCATCGCCCTTGCAAAGTCGAGCATACAAGTTGAAGTAAAAACATAATGCCATGTTGTATGCCAAGACCTCTCCCAAGACAGTTTCTTGTTTGGGACATTTATGATGGTACCTAAAAGAAAGTGTGTGACTTTGAGTGTTGCAGAGAGATTAAAATTAATTCAAAAGCTAGAATCTACCATTTTTGTGGTGAATCTGTGCCTGGATTACAGAATTAGGAAACATTACTGACATGAAGAAAATAAAGAACAAGTTACGGTAGAACTCTGATAACATGCTGGATACTTGAGAGAATATACTAGATTTCTACTTTCTACTGTGTGTACCACTGTACCATGTACACTTAGTCCTTCCCACACGTCTGCAACAGCTGGCTGGAAGGTAATTGCTGGAATCCACACCATGTTGGACATGTCAAATAGCCTGTTCTGTAATCGTCAAATTAAGATTTACTGAGGTATCTTCTATTCTAATTAAACTATTTAAACACTACAAATGTGTGTAATAAATAATGTCTTGGTTTTTTGTGCTTTAATTTGTGATAAAATGTGTTATCCTTTTTAATTTATAACATTTAAGATAACTTTGTTCAACAATAAGTAACTGGCTGTACAGTATGCTGCATCCATAGCACAGCTGGCAGAAGACCGTCACCATGTCTCTGACCTGGCAGACTGCCAGATGCGGCGACGAGCAGTGGCCGCTCGGCAGGATGTTGCTANCAGATGCGGCGACGAGCAGTGGCCGCTCGGCAGGATGTTGCTATGTATCTATTAAGAGACTACAGTTTATTATCAGGTGTACAACCTTGCTTCTGCCGTTTTTTCCCCAACATTTGAAGCTTTATTGTTAAAACATGATTACATATTTATGATTAAAAGTACTGTCCGTCGCTAGCCACTATTTTGTCCCATCTTTCTGGCAATTTTTGGATACCATCTCGAAAAAATGATGCGTCTTTTGAGGCGACCCACAAATCTATCCATTTTTTGACTTCTTCATACGAGCGGAAATGCTGATCAGCCAGGCCGTGTGCCATCGATCAAAACAAATGGTAGTCGGAAGGAGCAACGTCTGGAGAGTATGGCGGGTGGGTAAGACCTCCCATTTCAGCGTTGCCACGTATGTCTTAACTGGTCTTGCAACATGTGGCCGAGCATTGTCATGCTGGAGGATAACTTTGTCATGTCTGTCCTTGTACTGTGGCCATTTCTCCTTCAAAGCTCGGCTCAAACGCATCAATTGCGTTTGTCACCGATACCCTGTGAAGGTTTCACTCTGTTTCAACAGCTCATAAGATACCACACCGAGGTGACCTTGGCGCCGTGCATATTCTGTCTGGCCGTCGACGTGGAGGCATGTCCGGGCATTCCCCATGGTTTTCTGCACTTGGGATTATCGTAGTGGACCCATATTTTGTTGCCGGTCACAATGCGATCTTGAAACCCCTTCCGATTCTGTCTTTGAAGCAGCTGTTCACAAGCAAAGAAACGCAGTTCGACATCTCTCGGTTTCAACTCGTATGGAACCCAATTTCCTTGCTTCTGAATCATTCCCATGGCTTGTTGCATCACTCCCAATGATTCTGACACTTCTTGCATTTGACACGAGTCTTCATCAAGTAATGCCTCCATTTCGGAATCTTTGAAACATTTCTCTCTTCCACCGCCATACCGGTCCTAGACGTCAAAATCACCACTCTTAAAGCGTTGAAACCACTCACGACACGTTCATTCACTACGAGCAGCCTCACCTTACATTTTCTTGAAATGGAAGCAGAAAAGCAACAATTCCTGCACATGCCGAGCATTTGGCTCAAAAACTGACATCTTCGCTCGAGAATAAATTTATGATGCAAACACAAATTCACTAATGTGGTGATGTCGTTATGTTGACAGATGTCCAAACTTGCTGTGTGACATATTTCCACCAGCACTTACCGCTGCAGCCACTGATCGAAAAACGTTAGTTAACTTACAATTGCCAGGAGGCCGAAGATGACAGTGAAATATATGCAAATAATAGCAACTTTCTTTGCTTATGGTGCAACTCTTAATTATCCCCTCAGTAATTAATTTATTTTATTTATCCACCAGTAGATACTGTTTATGAGCATAGTGCTCAAAGGATACAGGTGTTTTCAAAGACATGCAATAAAACGTAAAATTACATACAATAATACTGCTTCAAGTAAATGTGTATGTACAAAAATGATAAAATGAAAATAAATTAGATACAAAAACATATGACAAACATATACATATTTTGTGCTCATAAATTATGTCATCAGAAAAAGAGAATTACAGAAAAATACTTATTAGTCCTTGTAGAATAAGAAAATAATGTTGAATTTGTTTGAAAGAGCTTAAAATTTTCAGATAGTTTTTCAGGTGTTTCAGTATTCTTATAGCTTTTTTTTTTTTAGAATAAATACCTTTTTTGGTTTCAGTTGAATTACCCCAAAAGAATGCCATATTGCATAATAGAATGAAAATATGAATAGTACGTAATCTTTAAAGCATTTACATCAAGTCTATTTCTCATGCATCGGAGAGCAAAACATGCACAATTCAATTTAGAGAGGAGAGGTTCTGTATGTTTTTTTCAATTAAGTTTGTCATTAATCAGTATTCCAAGAAATTTGGTACCTATTGTCTTTTTTATCTCTGTATTCCTGCATGCCAATTTAATATTACTCTTGAGTTTTGTTTTGTGTTAAAAACTCAATTATGTTTCTTTTATTAAGATTCACTGTCAACTTATTTCATTTAAACCATTCATCTAGAACTTTAAGAGCTAGTTTTTGTTTTGCNAACGCCGTTCAACATCTCTCGGTTTCAACTCGTATGGAACCCAATTTCCTTGCTTCTGAATCATTCCCATGGCTTGTTGCATCACTCCCAATGATTCTGACACTTCTTGCATTTGACACGAGTCTTCATCAAGTAATGCCTCCATTTCGGAATCTTTGAAACATTTCTCTCTTCCACCGCCATACCGGTCCTAGACGTCAAAATCACCACTCTTAAAGCGTTGAAACCACTCACGACACGTTCATTCACTACGAGCAGCCTCACCTTACATTTTCTTGAAATGGAAGCAGAAAAGCAACAATTCCTGCACATGCCGAGCATTTGGCTCAAAAACTGACATCTTCGCTCGAGAATAAATTTATGATGCAAACACAAATTCACTAATGTGGTGATGTCGTTATGTTGACAAATGTCCAAACTTGCTGTGTGACATTATTGATCTACATATTTCCACCAGCACTTACCGCTGCAGCCACTGATCGAAAAACGGCGGAAGCAAAGTTGTAATCCTGATAGTTTTACAGAATTTCTGTTATGGTATTTCACCTTAACTGTGTGTGCTATTTTTGTTGCCACATTTAATATATATTTAGCCCAAAATATAAACCTGTAATCATACAAATAATAGCAACTTTCTTTGCTTATGGTGCAACTCTTAATTATCCCCTCAGTAATTAATTTATTTTATTTATCCACCAGTAGATACTGTTTATGAGCATAGTGCTCAAAGGATACAGGTGTTTTCAAAGACATGCAATAAAACATAAAATTACATACAATAATACTGCTTCAAGTAAATGTGTATGTACAAAAATGATAAAATGAAAATAAATTAGATACAAAAACATATGACAAACATATACATATTTTGTGCTCATAAATTATGTCATCAGAAAAAGAGAATTACAGAAAAATACTTATTAGTCCTTGTAGAATAAGAAAATAATGTTGAATTTGTTTGAAAGAGCTTAAAATTTTCAGATAGTTTTTCAGGTGTTTCAGTATTCTTATAGCTTTTTTTTTTTTAGAATAAATACCTTTTTTGGTTTCAGTTGAATTACCCCAAAAGAATGCCATATTGCATAATAGAATGAAAATATGAATAGTACGTAATCTTTAAAGCATTTACATCAAGTCTATTTCTCATGCATCGGAGAGAAAAACATGCACAATTCAATTTAGAGAGGAGAGGTTCTGTATGTTCATTTCAATTAAGTTTGTCATTAATCAGTATTCCAAGAAATTTGGTACCTATTGTCTTTTTTATCTCTGTATTCCTGCATGCCAATTTAATATTACTCTTGAGTTTTGTTTTGTGTTAAAAACTCAATTATGTTTGTTTTATTAAGATTCACTGTCAACTTATTTCATTTAAACCATTCATCTAGAACTTTAAGAGCTAGTTTTTGTTTTGCNTTTTATTAAGATTCACTGTCAACTTATTTCATTTAAACCATTCATCTAGAACTTTAAGAGCTAGTTTTTGTTTTGCTAAATAGTTAATTCAGAAATTGATTTGTTTTTTAATAAAACACTTGCCATCAGCAAAAAGCACACTTTTTGCATGAATGTCAACGACATTAGGGCCATCAGCAAAAAGCACAGTTTTTCCATGAATGTCAACATTAGGGAGATCGTTTATATAAATTAAAAATAGTAAAGGACCGAGGACTGAACCCTGAGGTACACCATGCTTTATTAAACCTACATTAAAAGTTATGTTATTTGCTGATGTTTTGTCTTTGATTAAAATAGATTGTTGTCTTTGGTTAAGATATGATGCCAAAAGAGCTTTAAAATTATCACGTACACCATAATAATCTAATTTATCAATGAGAATAACGTGATTTACACAATCAAAGGCCTTTGCAATATCATAAAATATGCTAACGACATGCTCGTGTGAATTGGACGCTTCTAAGATTTCACTTCTTAATCTAAACATAGAATTATCCATGGACAATGTTTTCCTGAAGCCAAATTTGGACATGGTTAAAATTTAGNACTTCTTAATCTAAACATAGAATTATCCATGGACAATGTTTTCCTGAAGCCAAATTTGGACATGGTTAAAATTTAGACTGATGTAAATGACTTAACAATTGTTTGTAGAATACAGTTTTAAAATTTTTGAAAATGTGATTTGTAATGAGATAGGTTTATAGTTTTTGGATTTCTCTCCTTTCTNGAATACAGTTTTAAAATTTTTGAAAATGTGATTTGTAATGAGATAGGTTTATAGTTTTTGGATTTCTCTCCTTTCTTGTATAAAGGGATAACAGTTGTAAACTTTAGTCAATCTGGAAAAATAGCACACTGAATCAAATTATTGCATATAAGACTCCATGGACCAGCAAGTTCTTTTGAGCAATGTTTTATGATTGCTGCTTATTTCATCATACCCATGAGAACATTTAGGTTTCATATTTGTTATTACAGATCTTATTTCAGCAACAGTAGTTAATTTAAAATTTCAATTCGAAAATTTGTTTGGAAATTAATTTGTAACAAACACAAGACGGTCATGCATATGTGGGATTTTATTGACAAGATCATTAGCAACGCATTAAAAAAAGTTATTAAATTTGTTTGTTATGGTTTTTTGTCAGTAATAACCATCTTGGCAATTTTAAGCTCAAATAATTAATAATTTTTTACACACCTAGATGCTTCCGTTTGTATAATATCCCATACAGTTTTTATTTTGTTGGATGATTTATTTATAATACTAGTAAAATATAAACTTTTGGAATGGGTAATTTCTTTTTTAAGTATCTTGCAATACTGTTTGTAGTGAGTTTTATCTTCAGGATGGCAAAGTGGTTTAGCTTTTAAGTAAAGCAATTGTTTATTTTTACAAGATGTAAGTATGCTCTTAGTAATCCAGGGATTATTTATTCNTTAGCTTTTAAGTAAAGCAATTGTTTATTTTTACAAGATGTAAGTATGCTCTTAGTAATCCAGGGATTATTTATTCTATTATGTTTATTCCATGTTTTATAGTGACAACATGCTTCAAAGTGCAGTATTACAGTTTGAAGGAAAGCATTAAATTGGTAATTTGGTTCAATGAGATATTCCAAACACTCCCACCTTATTTCCCTCAAAAATGATTTAAGTAGTGCAAGTGTTTTATTATTTATTTGTCTGTATTTTAATTTTGTTGTCAAAACCTTTTTTAAACATGGTTTATAATCAATGCTCAATACTTGCGCATCGTGGTCCGACAGACCATTTATAATGGGGATAATACTATGAAATTCTTGCTTAGACCTATTTATAAATACATGGTCAATAGCAGTTTGAGTAGTACCAGCGNAAGGAAAGCATTAAATTGGTAATTTGGTTCAATGAGATATTCCAAACACTCCCACCTTATTTCCCTCAAAAATGATTTAAGTAGTGCAAGTGTTTTATTATTTATTTGTCTGTATTTTAATTTTGTTGTCAAAACCTTTTTTAAACATGGTTTATAATCAATGCTCAATACTTGCGCATCGTGGTCCGACAGACCATTTATAATGGGGATAATACTATGAAATTCTTGCTTAGACCTATTTATAAATACATGGTCAATAGCAGTTTGAGTAGTACCAGCGACTCTCGTCAAAAATTTACAGTATGAATCAAGTTATAAGAGTCTAAAAAAGCATTTAGTTTTTTATGTGCATTTTCAACAAAATAATAAACATTAAAATCTTCACACAAAATAAAATGTGTGTTGACTGAATAAGCTAGACAGGATTAACTCCAATATGGCTAAGAATATCGGAAAATCACCTTTAGGTGCCCGATACACTGTAAGGAGCAGAACATTCCCGCCATGGATGTTTATTTGAACACCTCAACATTCAATGTTCTGGTCTTCGCAGTACTGTGAAACATCTATAACATTTTAGAAAAGTGGATCACAAGCAAACATACATGCACCTCCTTTTTTTAGGTTAGTTATGTAGTAAAAGGATGTTAACTTAAAATTTTTGAAATATATTTGTTATAGGCATTCAGGTTTTAAATGATGTTCTGTTAAATATAAAAAAATCTCATTTAAGTGCATCATCCTAGCAATTTTCAACACAAATGGTTATTTCATCAATTTTACTTAAAAGATCCTGTATATTCTGGTGATAACTTACTACATTTAGATTAGTTTTTATTGAGAAACAATTTTGACGTTTAAAATTATGTGAGACATTGTTTGACAAGACATTATTTAACTTAAAACCACTTGAATCTAAAGCTTTTACACTACAATTTGAGATATTTAGATAACCATGTCTCTTATTTATACTACATATGTTATGATAAATGTTGTAAATCCATGTTTCTGTAATCAACTTTTTGGCCCCTTTATAAAATTAGCACGCAAGTTAAAACTATAATTATTTGATATAATTGAGGGGCTATCTAGTAGTTTTCCTGAGCTTGCGATTGATGCCAACCCGGTGCCAAAGGCTTAGTAGTACTTATAATTGTTTTACACTTGTTAGTTTTATAAGACCCAGAAACTAATTTACAAATTTCACTGACAAGGTGTGCTTTACCTTTACCATTTAGATGTAAGCCATGTTTTGTGTAATTTTCACGAGCGGGGCTATTTGCACTAATTACAGATGGATTATCAAACCAGTTATATAATTTGTTTATCTTTTTATTCACCATTTTGATTACTTTATTTACACATGAATCACCGCTAAGATAATGTCTGTGGGGAACATCTACAATGACAACATTAGTACGACTTAGCTGATTTAAGTTTTTTAAGTAGAAGTTACACAACTGCCTTTGTTTTTGGCTCCATCATTTGCTCCCCCCATTATTAAAATAGTATTCTTGTCAGTAAGGTGATCAGTTTCCTTCTTAAGTCTATTAGTATCAACATGCAGTGGTGCATTTGATTTTACAATACCAGTTACTGCAACATTTTCAAGAGTGTTCGAAACTGACCCTGCTGCCAAACCTCTTCCACGACTGTCCACAAAGATCAATACTTTCTTGGCTCTTACCTTGCGAGTGATCTGCTTGCTTCTCCCCCCCCCNCCCCTCATCACACTCTAGTTTCTGAAAAAGTCACTCTTGGAAATAGTTGCTCACCTCTTTGGTCATTTGGCCTGTTCACTTCTAGTTTCCTTAGAGCATGAAAATGATTTTATGTGATTACCTCAATTCGCTACTTAGCTGAACTGCCAGAGTCCTTGGGGCGCACTGACCTTGAAGTTTTCCTTAAGACACTCGAGCACGAATCACTGGTACTTTTACTATTACCTGTCAAGTCATTTTGTGATGAAGTTAGTGACTGTAAAGCTTTAATTTCATCCTTTAATATCTTGACCACTTTATGCAGGGAACTTATTTCATTATTTTGGTGGTAAATTTTATTTTGAAGTTTACTGCTGATAACAGATATATCGGCAATAAGGTTACCTGCCACAAGGTTATTAATTTCGCCATCTTGTACTTGCAGTGTGCACCTAGCACATCGTCAGTCATCTTGCAGAACTTCAGCTTGGTCTTCATTGCTACACTTAGAAAAATGGTACCAATGGTCACATGGGTCACAAATAATAAATACAATTCCTAACTTTTCGTAAACACTTCNCACTTAGAAAAATGGTACCAATGGTCACATGGGTCACAAATAATAAATACAATTCCTAACTTTTCGTAAACACTTCCCACATTTATCATCAACTAGTACTTTCATTTGTTGAGAGACACTTCCATTTAAACCTGACACTTACATCAAGGCAGACAAATTGCAAATTGAACAGCATTATCCCCCATTTAGNAGACACTTCCATTTAAACCTGACACTTACATCAAGGCAGACAAATTGCAAATTGAACAGCATTATCCCCCATTTAGTCCATGCTATCAAGAGTTTACTGTATTTTAACACCATTTTTGTGTGATTGCATGCATGAATATGTGTGTGCATGCGTGCGTTTGTGTGTGTAAAAAGCATTACTTTGTTTTAAATGTTTAAGTGCACTTTCAAAGTTTCAATCAAATAGCCAAGGATTCCCATATGTGCATTTATAAACTGCTGAAACCAGTAACAATTGACTCTATTTGCTTTCTTGGGAGGTTGTAATTATTGCACAGAGTTACACAATATGCTTGCAGCTTGGCTTTTTTTGGCAGGTTACTGAAATGTGCTTGTGAAAATTCCCGTTTCCTGTGATGGTCTATGAAACTACTGCTTTGGTAAGGCCAGCAATGTGTTTCTCTTTTCCTGCACCATTGCGCCTGGCAGTTTTGGATGTCCTCTTTCATGCACATCCAACAATGTTTCTATTATTTCCAATTTCTTCACTAAATATTGAGGGTAAGATTTTGCAAGTGGTTTCTGGCCCCCAAACTGTGCAATAAATTGTCACTGGCATGCCTTTATGAACCTGATCAGGGTTGCTACAGGTATAGAAAACCGGGAAAAATCAGGGATTTTTGGGAAAAGTCTGGGGAAAAAGGAAAACTTTCTGGAAAATTGTAATTTCCTCATCGTTTGCTTCACCTCTTGCCAAAATTGCATGTTTAGAGGCTTTTTAAATAAAAATAAAGCTATGTAGATTAATAGAACCTACTACACTTTATTCACAAGACAGAGTAGTGTAAAGTAATATTAAAAGGTCCAGGGGTCTTGTCCCAAATTTTTTGCTATAAGCCGTCCAACATAGAACTTTATTCACATCGGTGCTCTGAAGTCGCATGTTCAGAGCCTTATAAAATAAAAATTAAACTTGGCACATTAATAGGGCCTACCACAATTTATTCGCAAGACAAAGTAGTGTAAAGTAATATTAAAAGGTCTGGGGGATTCAACTCCAAATTTTTATTATATGCCTTCAAACATTGGACTTTGTTCACACGGGTGCTCTGAAGTCGCATGTTCATAAGTTTATTAAGTTTGGTGGGTTAATAAGGCCTACCACACTTTATTTTTGCAAGACATAGTAGTATATAGGTATATGTAAAGGTCCAGGGGACTTGAGGTTCGGGGGACTCGTCCCAAGTTTTTTGCTATAAGCCTTCACAAATCTGACTTTTCTCACATATTCTGCAACTTATAGCAAAAAATTGGGGACGAGTCCCGTGGAACTTTTAATATTACTTTACACTACTTTATCTTGCCAATAAAATGTGGTAAGCCTTATTGTTAGTTGCAGCAACATGTTTGCCAAAAATCAGTATGCATGTAGCATACAGGATAAAGTTATAAAACTAAATATTTTCATATATCTTTCATGGTTGATTTTTTTAATAGTTAATGGTTTTACATTATTCATATTTTTATACTTAGCTCTAATGACAACAAAATTCAATTATAAAAGCAGCAGGTGACTGATGCAGTCAATGAAGATATTAGTAAGATCTGTGGTGCCGATAGCTACTTGTAGTAACACAATTTTTAGTGTTGTGTCGTCCAATCTACTGAAGATCTATGTAGGCCTATTTATCATGCTCAAGTAATTTTCAAAATTATATTTTATATTTTTTGTTTTGTGTCTTTGAAAAATTTGAGATTAGTTGTTATTGTGTTCTTCTCTGCATAATGTGAAACCAATGAGGAGTAATGTGAAAATTCATTAAATTATTTTTTAACCAAGGATTATTCATTGATGCTGGAATTTTTTCAATGGTAGGCCTATATATATATAGTTCTTGAAATGAGGTAATGATAATAATATTGTCATGTGTTACCTAGGAAGTATTGTGGCACATAANTATATATATAGTTCTTGAAATGAGGTAATGATAATAATATTGTCATGTGTTACCTAGGAAGTATTGTGGCACATAAGAGCTTGGTTATAATGATGCAGTAATAACAATTATCGGAATACTTGGTTCATTTTCTTTCATTTTGCAAGGCATTGTAATATTTCATAAGGATTCGAAGTATTGTTATTATATTTATCGGGCATACGTTTGCCTTTTCTGAAATCTTAGTTTTTGTTCGCATCAGCATTAGTAAATACAAACTTTCCAGCTGCAGTAGACAGTTTTTGTTCTAGAAGTTTGATTATAATTTTACTATGATGCAGTTTGGTATTGCGTGGGGAGAGGTATTCCGGCCCATGCCATGCCCTTATTTGGTCACATTTTTGGCACCCTGGGGCGAGGAGTGGGGGTAGGCACGAGGCGACTTATACCCTGTATGCCTGCCGCCCGCAAGAAGAGCAGATCAAAGCAAAGCAAAGAGAGACAGTAGACAACCAACTCCCGAAGAGGACACGTCGAGGTGGCAAATTTCCCCCACATTGGCAAACTTTATCTTGCTAAATAATTTCTCCGCCGGTGTGGGAGGTCGCTAGGGTGCCAGGAGGAAACTGACGTCCCTCCTGTGTGTGTAATTTCCTCTTGCGATGCAAGTTTGAATGACGTGATTAACAAGTAAACGACTGTGGCGCTGCTTTTTACTTGTTTGTCTGGTGAAACTGACTGTTCAGGACTCTGCCTATTGGAAGCTTGTATTTGAACAGTTTCATTTGAATGATAAATAAAAGTACAGAGTAACTAATACGAGACTTGACTTTATTTTTAATTTATTTGGGCCCTTTTTTTTTAAGTTTCATGTCTGGCGGCTGTGACGTTACAATTTTGGCGGCCCAGATGCGGGGCAACGTTACATGGTCTTGTGTATTTATCCATTTTTCAATAGCGCTGTGCGTGGGATTTCATTTTTTTAGTGTCAGTGTTAGCATGCCTTTTAGATAAGAAAGTCAGGGAAATTTGTTTTGAAGTTCTGGGAAACAGGGAAAAGTCAGGGAATTTTTTTAGTGAGTACCTGTAGCAACCCTGTTGATTTTTCCAGTAGGTGTGGATGCTAAAAATATGCTGCTCCATTGAGTACTGACTCATGCTGTACACAAACAAACATGAGCCACTATCAGGTGCATCACAACACTGGGACAAGAACTCAGACTGAAAGCACACATCTGTGTGAGTGGCATTCAATGGCCAAATCGTCCGGATGCACGTGCATCACCACACTAGGACTAGAGAGACTGTGGCACCACGTTCAATGACGTCACTGTACTTCTCATGCTGTCCATAACACATTCATTATATTATGACCAATAATTTGATATTCATGAATGAACATCAGGGGGCGCGAGTGAGTGAAACATTCTGTGTAATAGTTGTCGGTGACACTAGTGTAATGTGTATTGTTGTCTGAAGTGAACAATTTTTGCTGTTCCATATATTGTGTTTATTTGCTTTATTCATTTTAAGCTTTGAAATTTACAAAATCGAAATTGAAATGTGTATAATTTTATCAAGTTTTTGACATCCACTGTTTACTTACTTTTGATCTGCTAAGGGCAAACATAATTTATTCATTATCAAATAAAAATGAACTTGCTCAAAATATCTTGTCAAAACATGTCAAATAGCGTAGTAAAATAAATGTTGTTATAAAATATTTACAATATGGTTTTAAAATTCTTAAAATCATAAAATAATTAACACATTAATTTCAATGTAGTAATGCATTCACATGTGCATGTCCTTTGTGATAAACAATTAAAACAAACTTTATTCTTGTGAACAGTCTTCATAGAATTTTGTGACGTACAAGTTGCCAGAGGATGTATCCATGTTCGTGAGGGATGGACTTAATAAAAATAAAAGAAAGAAATTTAATTTAAAAAGTTATTTATAATGTTGCAAAAATATCTACAGCTATTATTTATAGCCTCAAATTATGNAAAGAAATTTAATTTAAAAAGTTATTTATAATGTTGCAAAAATATCTACAGCTATTATTTATAGCCTCAAATTATCTTATCTCTACTATTTACATAGTAAGCATAAATTTAATGTCAATTTTAATTGTAGTTCTTATCATTCTCTTTATATTGGTTACAGTCTTTTAATTCACACTTATATACACATATTCAATACAACTGTATATTGCCATTAGTCCAAATGTCCGTTACATATCTAGTTGCGCAATCCCACCGGTCACTGTCACTTTCCATTCTACTAATACTCACAGATTTCACTCTAACTGGTCACTGTTGTCGCCACTCGTTGCTTTACTGTCGCCACATACCTGATGCTTAAAGCCGTACAAGGCTTCAGACTGTTGACTCGGGGACCTGCTGCAGTTTGTATAGTTCAGGCGGCCTGGTCCAGAAGGTTCCTCGCTCCCCAACTCAAGCTGAGGAAGATGAGGGCAATGACTGTAACATGTTTGCAATAAAAACCCCAGGCATTCAATCCTCAAGGATGGGAAGTGGCACGAGTCCTGATAGGCTTATCAGAGCACACGTCAATCTTCCATGAGCGGCTTGTTTGTACATTCGCATGTACTCTTCTCTGGTTACTAGTGATACCAGTACATGCTCAAAGGGTGACTGAAGGGCACGAAGAGAAAGGTGCCGCCCGCCACTCTGCACATGCTTCTTCAGTTAACAGTGATGCCCTTGAAGCATCTTTGCACACCCAAAGGGGATGGCAAGGAAAACGACATAGTGATGGCATGTAACAGTATATATATGACCAAAAGTCACCATTCATGGCACCAGCCATGTTACAAGTAGGATGTTTGACTTCCTTGTATTTTTATTATAGAATTAACATTTCAGGGTAGGCTCTCCATTAAGTTCTAATACACAACTGAAAGAATTTTTTTTCACTTTTCCTTAATAAGCATGGTGAATATTTGATCATAGCCTGTTGGTTAAGTGCAAATGATGCTCCAGTCCCAGAAATGTTCTTTAGGCTTCAAGTTGGCATTTTAAGTGGGCCATGCATGATCTTATAATTGTTCTAATACAAGAAAGGCATTATACTACACAGTGGTCACTGTGTGTGAAGCATGTTATTGGCAAAAATGTTGTACTACTGCCACAGTTCATTGATCTATCACCTAAAACTAATGGTTCAAGCCAATACAAAATAAAATTGGTTCAAAACATTACACTGTGGCCACCAAATTTTGCTGTCAGCAAAACACACACAGTTAAGTATAGTTTGTTAGCCATCCACCTGGTCCACACACATCCATTATAGCAGTGGTACTAAGACTTTTTTTTTAGGGGGCCATATTAAGAAAAACTAAAACCGCTGCGGGCCGCAGTTACGACACTTGGCATAGTAATATTTGTGAACATAAAGTAGATAGGTAATTCGATGAAATTTAAAATTTATTGTGTCATGTATTGTCTTGCAAGTAGTTCGTTTATTCGTTCGATACGGTGATGGCGGGCGGAGGTAGTACATCAAANAAAGAAATTTAATTTAAAAAGTTATTTATAATGTTGCAAAAATATCTACAGCTATTATTTATAGCCTCAAATTATGTTATCTCTACTATTTACATAGTAAGCACAAATTTAATGTCAATTTTAATTGTAGTTCTTATCATTCCCTTTATATTGGTTACAGTATTTTAATTCACACTTATATACACATATTCAATACAACTGTATATTGCCATTAGTCCAAATGTCCGTTACATATCTAGTTGCGCAATCCCACCGGTCACTGTCACTTTCCATTCTACTAATACTCACAGATTTCACTCTAGCTGGTCACTGTTGTCGCCACTCGTTGCTTTACTGTCGCCACATACCTGATGCTTAAAGCCGTACAAGGCTTCAGACTGTTGACTCGGGGACCTGCTGCAGTTTGTATAGTTCAGGCGGCCTGGTCCAGAAGGTTCCTCGCTCCCCAACTCAAGCTGAGGAAGATGAGGGCAATGACTGTAACATGTTTGCAATAAAAACCCCAGGCATTCAATCCTCAAGGATGGGAAGTGGCACGAGTCCTGATAGGCTTATCAGAGCACACGTCAATCTTCCATGAGCGGCTTGTTTGTACATTCGCATGTACTCTTCTCTGGTTACTAGTGATACCAGTACATGCTCAAAGGGTGACTGAAGGGCACGAAGAGAAAGGTGCCGCCCGCCACTCTGCACATGCTTCTTCAGTTAACAGTGATGCCCTTGAAGCATCTTTGCACACCCAAAGGGGATGGNCGCCCGCCACTCTGCACATGCTTCTTCAGTTAACAGTGATGCCCTTGAAGCATCTTTGCACACCCAAAGGGGATGGCAAGGAAAACGACATAGTGATGGCATGTAACAGTATATATATGACCAAAAGTCACCATTCATGGCACCAGCCATGTTACAAGTAGGATGTTTGACTTCCTTGTATTTTTATTATAGAATTAACATTTCAGGGTAGGCTCTCCATTAAGTTCTAATACACAACTGAAAGAATTTTTTTTCACTTTTCCTTAATAAGCATGGTGAATATTTGATCATAGCCTGTTGGTTAAGTGCAAATGATGCTCCAGTCCCAGAAATGTTCTTTAGGCTTCAAGTTGGCATTTTAAGTGGGCCATGCATGATCTTATAATTGTTCTAATACAAGAAAGGCATTATACTACACAGTGGTCACTGTGTGTGAAGCATGTTATTGGCAAAAATGTTGTACTACTGCCACAGTTCATTGATCTATCACCTAAAACTAATGGTTCAAGCCAATACAAAATAAAATTGGTTCAAAACATTACACTGTGGCCACCAAATTTTGCTGTCAGCAAAACACACACAGTTAAGNATACAAAATAAAATTGGTTCAAAACATTACACTGTGGCCACCAAATTTTGCTGTCAGCAAAACACACACAGTTAAATATAGTTTGTTAGCCATCCACCTGGTCCACACACATCCATTATAGCAGTGGTACTAAGACTTTTTTTAGGGGGCCATATTAAGAAAAACTAAAACCGCTGCGGGCCGCAGTTACGACACTTGGCATAGTAATATTTGTGAACATAAAGTAGGTAGGTAATTCGATGAAATTTAAAATTTAGTGTGTCATGTATTGTCTTGCAAGTAGTTCGTTTATTCGTTCGATACGGTGATGGCGGGCGGAGGTAGTACATCAAAAATATTTACAGAAGTCGCCTGACNGATGGCGGGCGGAGGTAGTACATCAAAAATATTTACAGAAGTCGCCTGACTGATAAAATAATGAAAAATATCGTCTGGTTTCATCAGTGACTTTAACTTTTAATAAATTCGTATTATGTATTGCGTTTTTATTTTTGTAACAGACACCCTAAAAATAAGAATTTGGCAACTTGTATCTACTGAAGCCGGCGAGCGCGGGCCACAAAGAATGGGCCCGCAGGCCACAATTTGAGCACCCCTGCATTAGAGTGCTAGATCATGTACCGTGACTTATCACTCCATAAGACTGTCCACTGCTCAACTGTCCAGTGATGGTGTTTGCTCCACTCCAAACAATGTTTGAAATTTGTGTGTGTGTTTGTGTGTGTGCGTATGTGTGTATGTGATTAGTGGATTACTGGCAGCAGAATGATCATAAAAAATAAAGTGCTATAACCACCTAAAGGTGAGTCCTGTTATTGGCCTCTGTACCTGAACAGCGATGATTATCGTAAGCCCGCCACATCCTGAACAATTTTTCTTGGGTTACCACATTTGTGGAGCCTTGCTTGCAGTTGATAGACTTTGTACTTTATGAAAACAAAATTATGAACTTTTAGTTTCTCTGTAAATATTGTATGAAAAATATACGTGTATTGTTAATCTAAACACATTTCTCTAGCATAAACAAACCAAAGTAATAGTTTCTTTGAAAACTTACATATTATTTATTATTTTGTCATCTCTGTACCTGCATAACAATAAACACCTCTTTTAATGGATAACTGTTGGTAGGTTTTTGTGACTACAACTGCAATGTAACTGTTTTCCCTATCATTACCAACTANCTTTTAATGGATAACTGTTGGTAGGTTTTTGTGACTACAACTGCAATGTAACTGTTTTCCCTATCATTACCAACTAGGTTGTGGGTTAAATCCCAAGCCCATCTCAGCTTGTGTGAAAACATGTAGGGCATATATATATATATTTACATTTTATTTTGGTTTATTTTATTGCTCAATATTTGAAGAAATCTTTTAGCTTTAAAAATAAATTTACAGCAACCCAGTCAAAAGGAATATTTAGTGATTATATAAATGTGTATGTTGTCTCATCTCATTCAATGAGTTGTCTTAATGAAATAAATACATTTGAAATACGAGGGTTATTCGGAAAGTAAGGTCCGAATCGCCATAGCTAATCGAATGTCGCGCGAACATTGTAACGCGCATGCGCACTGACTCCCAGCATGCATTGCTCACCAAACGACGCCATTTGCATTGGTATTGTTGCAGAGTGCTGTTTACAGTGTCTGTTCAAAATGTTTAAAACAATTGGATCAGCCCGCCAACTGTGAAATACGGTCAGTGATTCGGTTTTTGACAGCAAGGAACGTTTCAGCAGCGGAAGTTCATCGACAGATAAGTCAAGTGTATGGTCCCAATGCGATGAGTGACAGCAAAGTGCGAAAGTGGGCGAGAGCTTTCAAGGACGGACGGGAAAATGTCCATGATGAACCACGATCAGGCAGACCATCAGTGATGACAGAAGATTTGGTGAAAGCCGTGGATGAAAAGATGCGTTAAAACTGGTGATTCACAATTNCAGACCATCAGTGATGACAGAAGATTTGGTGAAAGCCGTGGATGAAAAGATGCGTTAAAACTGGTGATTCACAATTTCAACTTTATCATTGGAATTTCCAAATTTGGGTAAAACAACTTTGCACAAAATTATCTTGAAAATTAGCAATTTCACAAATTGTGCTCACATTAGGTTCCCAGGCTGGTTACTGAGGAACACCAAATGAAAATAATGGCTTGTGCTCTTGATGTTTTGGACCGATATCATAAGGAAGGTGATCAATTTTTAGAGAAGATTGTCACAGGGGACGAGACGTGTGTTTCTCACATGACCCCAGAGTCTAAACATCAGTCAATGGAATGGCGTCACCCGACATCACCAATCAAAGTCAAGGCCAAGCGGACAATCTCAACTTTCAAGGTTATGGCAACCGTGTTTTGGGATAGACATGGAGTCTTGTTAGTCGAGTTAATGCAGCAAGGGACAACAATCNGCAACCGTGTTTTGGGATAGACATGGAGTCTTGTTAGTCGAGTTAATGCAGCAAGGGACAACAATCAATGCAGCCACTTACTATGCTACCCTGACTAAACTTCAACGTGCAATACGAAATTAGCGACATGGCCTTCTGATGTCTGGAGTTTTGTTGCCGCATGACAATGCCAGAACCCATTCTGCCATTCACACCCAAAATATGATCGGATCTTTTGGATGGGAACAGATTGACCACCCACCATACAGTCCAGATTTGGCACAGAGCGATTTTCACTTATTCCGCTACTTAAAGGCAAACGCCTTTAGGTAGGCAAGTGCTTTGCCACAGATGACGAGGTGAAAGAAGCAGTTACNTTCCGCTACTTAAAGGCAAACGCCTTTAGGTAGGCAAGTGCTTTGCCACAGATGACGAGGTGAAAGAAGCAGTTACGGACTGATTATCCTCGCAGGCTGCAGACGTCTATGACTTAGGCATACAAAAGCTTGTAGAACATTATGACAAATGTTTAAACAAATATGGAAACTATTTAGAAAAATAGAGAAACGTGTAAGGAATTAACTAAAAAACTTTTTTAAAAAAATCTGTAATTGTTTACGTTTTATAAGAAATCGG
This sequence comes from Clitarchus hookeri, assembly GCA_002778355.1. NCBI lineage: Eukaryota > Metazoa > Arthropoda > Insecta > Phasmatodea > Phasmatidae > Clitarchus > Clitarchus hookeri. Next base: position 519,595 of record NQII01000472.1, read on the forward strand.
ACCTTACTTTCCGAATAACCCTCGTAATATACTGGTAGAAAATGTACACCCGGATGCAATGGTCCCACATGAATGGAGGTTTTATTGAATAATTACATAAGTGCTATACTGTATATAATAATGATCACAGGGTTGTACACGTATGGACAGAGGCTACAGTGTGTCTTGAACAACGTTAGTATCTTGTGTAGCCGCCTTTAGCGAGCTGCAATCCTGCAGTCGTGCTTAGAGACAATCATAAAGGTGTCCAATGTCATCTTGGNTGTAGCCGCCTTTAGCGAGCTGCAATCCTGCAGTCGTGCTTAGAGACAATCATAAAGGTGTCCAATGTCATCTTGGGGAATAGTGTTCCACCGTAATTCCACCTGTTGTTCCACCCTAATTCCACCGATTGTTCCAATTGGTGGAGGTTTGTTGCCGGTATTGCAGACCACACCAAACTCCGTCCCATCATGTCCCACACATGTTCAATGGGGGACAGGTCTGGTGATCGTATTGGCCAGGGGAGTTGACAAACACCTTCGAGAGTGCATTGGGCAACATGAGACGTGTGTGCACGGGCCTTGTCTTGCTGGAAGAGGATATCTCCTTGGCATTGTAGAAACAGCAACAAAATGGGCTAGATGATTTTCTGGATGTAGCATTCATTGTTCAGTGTTCCCTAAACAAAGACCAGAGGCGCATGGTCATTGTAGGTTATTGCCCCCCCGGACCATGATGCCAGGAGTTGGTTTAATTTGTTGCTGCCGTATACACTCTTGTTGTTGCCACTTTTCTGATTGACACCACACTCGGGAACAAACGTCACTGGTACCCAAGTAGAATATACTCTCATTACTAAACACAACTCTGCGCCATTCTTACATCCAGTTGTGTCATTCGTGACACCATCTGAGGTGCTCTGCACAGTGACGAGGTGTGAGAGGAATNGCCATTCTTACATCCAGTTGTGTCATTCGTGACACCATCTGAGGTGCTCTGCACAGTGACGAGGTGTGAGAGGAAGCCTGGCGAGCGGCACCCTTTATCGTAGCCCAGCATCCGGCAAATGGTTAGTGATGGTCCTAGCCGGCTGCTTGGGTGAAACAGTGACCCTAATCTGTGCGGCGGTCGCAGTGCGATCAGCAGTGGCTGTTCGTCTGATGTGGCGGTNTTGGGTGAAACAGTGACCCTAATCTGTGCGGCGGTCGCAGTGCGATCAGCAGTGGCTGTTCGTCTGATGTGGCGGTCCAGACGGGAATCCATATGCCGCTGCCGTCCGGAATGAGGTTGACGAGCATGTGCACTATCATTGGACCACCGGTACCACAAATGATACACAGCAGACACTTCACGTCCTATACGTTGAGCAATTCTTCGGAAGGACCACCCAGCCTCCCTCAAGCCCACAAAACGACCTCTTTCAAAGTCCGTTAATTGCCCGAAGTGTGGTTGTCTATGCCGTCGTGGCATGCGCTACAATGCTTACTACACACAGACAGATGCTTGCAACAACAGACTACTCTTTCATTGAGTCAACTACAGTTGTATTGTGTTCAGTGGTGTTATGCCTGGTATGCGGTTCCTACTCTGTCAGCACAGCACTGTTAATCATTTCATGTATTGCCCTCTATCAGTGCCCCATGCGCATATGGTGTTTCTACATCACCACTTTAGTGGTGTTCATTTGTAATTTTCCAACAGTTTATTCAGACCTAATACNCGCATATGGTGTTTCTACATCACCACTTTAGTGGTGTTCATTTGTAATTTTCCAACAGTTTATTCAGACCTAATATTATTTTAATATACTAATAAATAATTTTGTTTCAAAAACATTAATTTATTTTGCAAAAAAAATACTGTCTTCATGCTACAATAGTTGTGGAGTTGGTTGAATCCCTTATATACATTTTAAGGGTATAAATNAAAAAAAATACTGTCTTCATGCTACAATAGTTGTGGAGTTGGTTGAATCCCTTATATACATTTTAAGGGTATAAATGATTGTCATTGTCTTGTGTAATAAATACTTTCTTCAATAGTTTCCTCTTCTGGTGGCCTCTGGACAATGCAGACACACATATGTCTGACTGCCTTTCTCCACCTTTAAATTCAACAAGAACAAATGTTCCTTGTTTGATATTTATGTTTCAAAATCAAAAACTTAGTGGTGTCATAATCATCAGAGAGATTCAAAATACTTCCACATGAAGAGATTGTCGTATTAGTATCTGAAAAACAATATTCTTTTGCCATATTATATATATTTTTTTAATAAAATAACTCCCATTGATTTGTCATTAAAGCCTGCTTTTCTGTTTTAGCTTATTTTTCTGTCTTTTTTTTTAGAAACTGCTTCTGCATTTTTTATTTTCTCAGAGGTATCTGTCAATATTCATGTTTTTCCGAGTTTTTTCCCATGGTTTGGATGTTTTTCTAGGGTCTGCCGTGGTGTATACTTTTATTAGTTCAGGTGTAATAATTTTGTTTAAATTACATTTTTCTGGTATCGTTTCTTGTAAAAAAAAATTTTATAATTTATGTGCAGTGGGTTAATTAGGTTCGTTTCAAATGGTGTTGCAGAAGGATGTTGATGGGTTGTTCAAGTATAATATTTTAATTTCAGTTTTAAAAGATACAGTCTTGTTTGTATTATTGTTGGTAGCATTTGCAGCTTCCATCCCTGAAATAGAAGAGGCTAACTCGCTGTTGTTTAAATTAGTACTTGCTTAATTTCCAGGATCAGGGTGGTGTATTATTGAAGAGCCCAGGTAAACGCATATCTGTCTAAGGGATGGATCCCATATTTTTAAAACTTAGCGTGAATGTTTTTTGGTGTAAATGCAAGGAAAATGCTTGTCCTGATAATCTGTGCCACTTCACAATTGGACATGGTTTTCCCAGGGTTGGAAGCTTGCCAATTGTAATAATTTTAAAATGGTCCAATCAAACTGATCTAGAGGTTGTAGTCTGTTACTACTGTGGGGAAGAATTGTAAGGATGACAATGTTATTCTGCTAAGAAAAATCAATTGATTGCTTTCGTGACTATCCATATTTACAGGAATGAGATTTTCTTTAAATGGCTTTATGTGTTTAACAAGGTGTTCCAGGGATTGAGGAAATATGTCCAAAAACCAGCATGAAGGGTTTGCTGCTCCAGAAACTCTGGACTACACCTTTAAGCATTAAGTTCTCTATAAATTTATCTTGGAAATACATAAACTGGAGGAATANCAGAAACTCTGGACTACACCTTTAAGCATTAAGTTCTCTATAAATTTATCTTGGAAATACATAAACTGGAGGAATAGAATTCCCAATAGCATTAATTGTAATCCACAGTCGCAAGCTCTCTTCCATTTGCTGAGGTCAACTTAGCTTTGAACCCCTTTGCACTAGTACACTTGTTGCATTTTGTACTTTCTTTAAAGCCGTGCTTCAGGACCAAATTTGTGGTGCTTTAAAATTATTTCTAAATTAAAAAAAAAAAAAGTTGCTTTGGTTTTATTAAATTTTGTAGCTTATGACAGTCATTGCTTTGGGTTTATGAAGAGGTANGTAACCAGTCTACAAATGCCAATTCTGTTTCCTCTTATTTCTTAAAAATTATTTTATTGTTTTCCACAGAAAATGCATATGCTATTTCTCATGTTTGTGTTTTTGAAAGTCCATAATGCATTTCAGACATTGTAAGCACACACACCAACAGAAGGATTTCTGTGTCAATTTATGTTTGTTTTGACTGATGCATATTGTTCGATCAAGGTAGCTTATGAATCACATATGTGGCAAGTGATATTTTTGCAATATTTCACTGTGATGCTGTTTTTCGTAGATATTCCTTACCTCCTACTATTTTACATACTGCCTATCTATGGGACCTATCTCAAATTATTCTTCTTAAAAATGAAAGACATAATCATCAACCTAAAAAGAAACAAAGAGTATTTGTTACTATGAACTGTAGGCTATTCAAAAAGTAGGCCTAAAGATGACAGTATACTATGCATACATAAGAATATGTGTAACAGTTCCTTGTAGGATATAGTCCTACAGGTAGTTTCCAGTTATGATTTTGGCACAAATTTGAAACAGGTTTGGCCTATTCAATTAAACTTTATTCAGACCCCTAAGGTGATGTATAGCCTTATACAGTAGAAACTCACAATTTATTATGCTCTTTCTTTAAAGACCCATTTTTTAGGATGAGTAAAAATTCTGTTAAAGAAAATAAGAAAGAAAAATTTGAGGAAAATCTGTTGAGAAATAGGTTTATTGCACTTTTTTGATCACTGCCCATTGCGTTTCTTTTGTCATGCACTGTATTGTAGGATGAACAAATTTAAAGATGTACACTGAGGCGATAAAAGTCATGGGATACCTCCTAATATTGTGTCGGACCTCCTTTTGTCCGGCGAAGTGCAACAACTCGACGTGGCATGGACTCAACAAGTTGTTGGAAGTCCCCTGCAGAAATATTGAACCATTCACCATCTATAGACGTCCATAATTGTAAAAGTGTTACCGGTGCAGGAGTTTGTGCACTAACTGACTTCTCGATTATGTCCCATAAATGTTCGATGGGATTCATGTCGGACGATCTTGGTGGCCAAATCATTCGCTGGAATTGTCCAGAATGTTCTTCAAACCAATCGCGAACAGTTGTGGCCCAGTGAGATGGCGCATTGTCATCCTTAAAAATTCCATCGTTGTTTGGGTACATGAAGTCCATGAATGGCTGCAAGTGGTCTCCAAGTAGCTGAACATAGCCCTTTCTAGTCATTGATCGGTTCAGTTGGACCAAAGGGCCCAGTCCATTACATGTAAAAACAGCCCACAACATTATGGAGCCATCACCAGCTTGCACAGTTCCTTGTTGACAACTTGGGTCCATGGATTGGTGGGGTCTGCACCACACTCTAACCCTACCATCAGTTCTTACCAACTGAAATCGGAACTCATCTGACCAAGCCATGGTTTTCCAGTTGACTGTGGTCAAACCGATATAGTCACGAGCCCAGGAGAGGCGCTGCAGGCTATGTCGTGCATTTAGTAAAGGTACTCGAGTCTGTCTCCTGCTGGCATAGCCCAGTACAGCCAAAGTTTGCCACACTGTCCTAACAGACACGTCTGTTGTACGTCCCACATTGATTCCTGCGGTTATTTCACGCAATGTTGCTTGTCTGTTAACACTGATCATCTGCACNGTACGTCCCACATTGATTCCTGCGGTTATTTCACGCAATGTTGCTTGTCTGTTAACACTGATCATCTGCACACACGTTGTTGGTCTCGGTCATTAAGTGCAGGCGGTCGGCCACTGTGTTGTCCATGATGGGAGGTTATGCCTGAAATTAGGTATTCTTGGCACACTCTTGACACTGTAGATCTGGGAATGTTGAATTCCCTAACCATTTCCGAAATGGAATGTCCCATGCATCTAGCTCCAACTATCATTTTGCATTCAAAGTCTGTTAATTCCCGTTGTGCGGACATAATCACGTCAGAAACCTTTTCACATGAATCACTTGACTACAAATGATAGCCCAACCAATGCACAGTCCATGTATACATTTTGTACGCAATACTACTGCCATCTGTATATTTGCATATTGCTATCCCATGACTTTAGTCACCTCTGTGTTTACCACTCCCACCCCATTAGACTGTCAGCTATCCAATACCAATCTACTCTGCCCGCCCCCTTCCCTTCGGGCATCAGAGTGTTTCTGCGCACGACGCAGATGTGGCTTTCATACGTCACGCACTTGTCACTGTGATGCCACTTGCTTGTGGATTCCTTTTTCTCTCTTTGCTTATTAAGACTTGGATTTGTGCATAGTTTTTAGATTTCTTTTGGTTTTGATTACTGTTTGCTAATGCCTGACCCACACAGTATTTTTTAAAATTTAATAACAGTTTTGACTTGATTTTGTAAATGATTGTAGACGACCTGTGTCTTTTTTAAATTTTATAGGTATTCGAAGGGAAAGCGAGTCAGCTTGTTGCTCATTAAAATGTACCTGCCGTGAAGTTGCAAGAAATAAAATATAACAAAAAAGNGGGAAAGCGAGTCAGCTTGTTGCTCATTAAAATGTACCTGCCGTGAAGTTGCAAGAAATAAAATATAACAAAAAAGTGATAGGTACTACCACCAAGCCATTAAAGAAACCTCCTAATGTCATTTATTTATTACGAACTTAAGTAAATATATAGCATCCAGCATCTATTTTATGTACAGCCAATGACAATGGAACTATAATGTAGTTCATTTGTCTTCCCACACTCCACTGCATAACTGTATCTTTCCCTCTGTGTTTACAAATTCTACCCTCAAGGCATGGGAGCTGTCAGGAAGTAATATCCAATGAAAAGGAAGGGAAGCGTGAGCTTTTATTTGTTCTTTGCAGGTGGCATGGTGTCGCAGTATCGTTCCTGGTTCTCTATGGTAATTAAATTCATTAGATAGTATTCTATAGTTACTGAAAGTAAGGAGCAAAGGATATGTGTTTTATTAAATGAGTACTTTATTTACGTATGTTGCATATAATAAGGTTCACCACGACATTTTAATATATTATTGCTGTAGTAAATATATTGTAATAAACTAAATTAGTGCATTTCAGTGTAATATTTTTCGTGGCAATTATCCGTGGTATATGGTTTCCGGACAACCGCTTATGTTCGGAACACCTATGTAAATTGCGTAACAATGCCCCATACCATATTTATGGCAATGTACTAATTTTCTGCACTCTCAAATGCTATATTTGTGAGAGTACAGATCATAAACATGTATGGGAAATACCGCAGTAGATTTCAACTTGAATAAACAGTAAGTAACATGTGCATGAGCTGTGCAAGGTCGATACAACTGTTGCCTGGCATTAATGTGGCAACACTGCATAACATGCCGGCTACCTCCCTAACTCCCGGGCCGAGACCAAAGATATTCCATGCCTGTTGATAAGCAGATAGATATGGCAATCGTTCACAGTCCTTCTTTATAAACAGAAAGACTGGATATAATTTATTTCGCCTAACTCTCGAGACCAAGGAAATGTGACATACCCACCAAAGCAGATATATGTGGCATCACTAAGCTAAAAGTTTTTAGTGTGTGTATTCATAAACAGACAACAATTTATGTGTGCTAGTTAAATCATGTGTGTACTGGAGTTTATATTTACCTTCTGTCATCAGATGTAAGGATGCCTGTTGCACATTATTTAACTTTCCCTCACATCTTCATTTATCAATTGCTGCATACTTTAAAATCCATTAACTGATAAAGGGCTTAGCCTGGCTGGGGAATGAAGTGTGTTGCAGTGGTTTGGTATAAAACACCTCATAAAAATTGTTGGAGATAAATGTATATATTTAGCAGCTGTGTCTAAAAAAAAAAACTTTTATGAAGTTTTTATTTTTACTCCAAGGATTATATTTTTGGGCATTAAAATGGCCGAATTTTTTTTTTTTTCAAAGTTATCTTTAGACACACGCTGTACTTTTATCTTTAATATTGTGACACGTGCCGCATATGGTTAGTATTAGAAGCGCCATTGTGACACCCTCTGCCATCTTACCCCCCACAAGAGGGGGACAGTTGATTATTGCAGAGCCGAGAGGTTAGTCAGGGTCAGTTAATTATTACCGCCCAGAGACGTTAGTTCGAGGGATCAGTCAGTTCTAGAGTACCGCGCAGAGTTCGAGGAAGGAGTTGTGCACAGAGCGGCCAGGAGATCGGACTCCCGTCCACAACAGTACCTCAGTACAGCAGTACATCAGTAGGCACGGTAAGACAGTTAATTTAATAAGTACCGCACAGAGAGGTCAGCCACGTCCATCAGTCGAAGTAACGAGCAGAAAGTGGCGCGGAAGTTCAGTACTGCCACCCCGGGATGCGCA
>NQII01000472.1:539055-560513 GCA_002778355.1 Clitarchus hookeri
CCCCTCATCCTTATGAGCTAAGCCTGTTACACAACAAATTTTAATTTAAAATGCAGTGAATGAATATCATTATAATGTACAAATAATTTGTTTGTAAATTACAGTCATACTGTAACAGATCTTACAAAGTTAAAGTGAGAAGTGTGTGTGGTGTGGTGTGGGAGAAATCCAGGCCAATTAAGTGTTTTAAAGTAGGGTAACAATGTTACTATGTGATTTGGTCTATTTACAGTTCAGTCACAGAGTTTCAACAAATTTATGGCATTTTGAAGCATATTTACTGTGGGAAAGTATAACATTGCTATAACAAACTTTTAAGCAGTGTAATGTCAGCTTTGGTTTTTCTATATTGCTATACTGTTTTAAGTAGAAAAGGATAGTGTATGTTGTGTGTTAAAAAAAAAAAATTTTTATGTATTAATATAATTTTTGTTATGATTTTGGGGGATACATAGAAACATGAAAAGATCATATAAATGTTGTTTATAGTGACATCATCTTCCTAGTATGCTTATTGTTTTGTGGTGATTGGTGTTTGAGTTATCTAATTCTAAAAGTTGAAAAAAACTTTCAAGAACAAAGCTGTATGATATATTAAAATTTCATGATTTTTGTGTTTCACATAGGAAAACTGTACAGGATATTATGTAATATAGCTGGAAATAAACACAGATTTTGCAAATTTTTAAGTAGGTACTTATAATTAATACCACTTTTTAAGCTACTTGAAAAGCAACACTATTGTTTTCTGACTAAAATTTATTAGGTAAAAAANGATATAGCTGGAAATAAACACAGATTTTGCAAATTTTTAAGTAGGTACTTATAATTAATACCACTTTTTAAGCTACTTGAAAAGCAACACTATTGTTTTCTGACTAAAATTTATTAGGTAAAAAAAATTAGCAGTTTTTAATTTTAATGCATTTTTTCACATTGGTATGGGAAGACCATGAATTACATGCAAAGTNAAAAAAAATTAGCAGTTTTTAATTTTAATGCATTTTTTCACATTGGTATGGGAAGACCATGAATTACATGCAAAGTAAAGTGCTAATTTAGCCACATCAGAACAGTGCACCTAACATACTCAATTGTGCATTAGAAACTATGACTGGCTCATTCTCAAGCATATTCCATGCACATATACATATGAAGTGCCTAGAACTCAGCTGTAGCACAGAAAAAAATTGATAGTCATTTTATGTGTTTGGCCTTGTTTGATACTGACAGAACCTATACATTCTATACACAGGATAATTGTATATCCTTGCACGTACCAATTTCGTAGAAAATATGTTGAAAACTACTTTTAAAACCTGAGTGTTTCACAGCCATTCCAGTTGTCACCAGGAACATTTTCTTNAGAAAATATGTTGAAAACTACTTTTAAAACCTGAGTGTTTCACAGCCATTCCAGTTGTCACCAGGAACATTTTCTACCATACTGGTTATTTGGACTGTGGTACATGAGCAACAATATTATATCATAGAATTTCCTCAAGTCACAGTTATTTCAGTGTTCATGCTGGGCTTATAGAGCTAAGTGTTTGTTATTCTCTTTTGTGCTATTCTATATGTTACATTGGAGAAATCTGTTGACACTGTTTTCGACTTTGAAGTATATTATGGGATCTAGCAGAAAATAAGCACACAGATTTTGCAATTTTTAAAGAATATTATTCTATGGCAGTACTGTAATATACTGTTTTCATATTTAAAAATCAGTCCCTCCATTGCTGTGATGGGCAACATTTAGGATATAAACTCCATAATTGAAAATTGAGAGCATGTATTTGTGTTAGTTGCACATTGTCACAAGAGATTAGAAAAATCTATAATCAGATCAGTTTAGGGTACTTTTGGGTGTTTTAAACTATACATATTGGATAACATAATTGAGTATAGTAATATTATTGAAGGATTGCCTGAAACTAACCTACTAAGAAAATAAAAATGCTTTAGGCTGGAATTGTCATTATTTAATTTGCTGCAGTGTTATGTAATTCTGAGAAAGATTGACTAAGAAGTTCTACTTAAACAAGTCTCTTGGATTTATATTAAACAGTTTTCTGCAAATTTATTTGAAGATTTATATTTCGGTTTTGTAATTGCTACATGTTACAAATTATTTCTCTTGCAAATTTTTTTCTTGCATTGCAGTGAAATGCAGTCACAGTTGGAAGTAAATTTAATTTTTATATTGGAATTTATACAAAATACATTTCAAAAGGTATAAAATGTGTAAATGCAATATTTGTTCTTCTATTTAATTTAATTTAAGACCAACCAATGACAGTGTCTTGTTTCAGAAGAATTTCATATTAACAATAAAGTAATGTNTATTTAATTTAATTTAAGACCAACCAATGACAGTGTCTTGTTTCAGAAGAATTTCATATTAACAATAAAGTAATGTCTGCACAGTGTTCTCACTTTTTGGATAGGATCAACAGGGGGGATGAGAGGAGGTTGTTGTCAAGTGGAGATGGCCAGACTGAATAATGAGTGAGATAAGCTAGAGTTGGATCAATTGTGGAATAACTGTGGAGAGAAAACAGGAGCACTCCCAATAAGCTTCCACACCACAGCAGTAACTGCTATACTACCCTTCCATGCTTCTGAAAAATTCTAGTTATGATAGGTGTTGAGATTGAACCAGGAACTTAAGTGGTGGAAGTTAAGGGAATAATGACAAAGTGATACAACAATGGGTCATACTATTGCATTGATAAACAAAACTAATAACAATTAACAGTTCAAGTGAGAACAAAACCTACAGAGTTCATAATGAAAAATATTTTTGTTTCATATAATTTATAGGCAATAATATTTAATTTGATGTTGTATTAAAGTTACTGTTTAATAGTTTATGAAATTTAATTTCAGATCAAAAGTTTTCTGTTGGTGATGTAACAAGACAGTTATCTCCTTTCCAAGGAAGTGGGGATGAAGAAGGCTCTGCAGACAGCTTTGTAGCAAATGGTGATATGGATGAGGCAATAAATGTGACTAGTGATAAGAACTTGATTTCTCGTGCCTTAGATACAATGGCAAAGGTGAGATTTTGCAGTTATCATAACTAAACAAATATTTTAAAAAGTTAGACGTATTTTTAATGTGTTCCCCAAAATTGTTTTCAAATAAATTTCTACTAATGAAATACATAAGACCAGTGTGTGTCCATATGGCTGTTAGTTTCAGTTTTCGATGTATACTGAAATCTTGTGAATGCTAATGTGGTTTGTAAATGAAAAATCTTGCAAGATTTTAACTGTTGCTCAGTAGTGAAAAACTAATATGATATCTGCAGCAGAGTGATTGACTTCCTGTTGTTGAAGGAGAATTAGACAAAATGAAATGTACAAGTTTGATTAACTGATCATAAAATGGTTTCACCAGTAGTCTTCTGTTCTTGAAGACAAAGAAAAACATTTTCAGGGTGTTGTTTTCAATAAAGTTGAAATATTTTTGTAACTTTATATGATTGATTTTTAATTTATGTTGCTGTTATTTCATATAGTAAACCCTTTATAATTTGTTTTTTGAGAATTTTTTATACTGAACAACAGCGCTGCAGCAATAATTTCTGTTTTTAATGTAAACCTGCACATATAGCTTATTCATTACCACATTTACTATGTACAAGTGTGTGTGTGTGTGCATGTTAATTTATTTGTAGAAGCAAAATATACATGAAATGGGTAATTATTAAGTTTAGAGGCTTTTCTGTAAAAATAAAAATAATTCCCGGAAAATGGTATATTTCCACTCTACTAATGATGCAGAACGTGAATATACTAGGGGCATTAACGTCCGACTAATTTCGTAATATATGCCCACCTAACCTAACAGAACCTAACCCCATGATGGGTGAATCACTATTTTACATTTTTAAACTAACCTAGGATAGTAGGGTTTTACACTAACCTAGGATGTTTGGGTTTTACACTAAACTACGAATATAGGATGGTAGGGATTTTAGGGAACCGTAAAAAACACCAAAAGAATGTAAATTGACTCACCTAGGTAGGGGGCTGGTATAATTCCTCTGACGTTAATAGTCGTAAACAAACATATTTAGCAAGTTTTTTTTAATATGTTCTACTTATTTTAACATTACGCCCTCTTGAATATGAATGAAGTAAGCTGTGCAAAATCCATTAATGCAACTTGTGTTGGTCTAAGACGTTTCATTCAGAAACGTAAATAAACTGGCTATACTGCTCATTTTGCAATTTTGTTAAATTTTTTTTAATATATTGTACTTATTTTAAAGCTACGCCCCTAGTATATTCGTGTTCTACGTGATTAGTAGAGTAGAAATATATCGTAATTTTGATTTATTTTTTTTTTTCTCTCCAGAAAAGCCCCTAAACTTAATAATTACCATGAAATGCAATAGTAGAAGTCTGTTAAAATGAAGCAGCCTGCTGGCAGTGATCTGGCAACTTAGCCTCCGCCCTTTTGAAGATTGAGTGCACAAGTCAATGTTAACACATCACGCTGTACTGCTCGCCGAAACAGTTGTTTGTTAGGGACATTCACAATGGCATCTAAAAGAAAGTGTGTGACTTTGTCTTGCAGAAATATTCAAATTAATTCAAAAGCTTCAATATGGCATTTCTGTGGTGAATCTGTGCCTGGAATCCGTAATTGTGGTACAATTACCGACTTAAAGAAAATGAAGACAAGTTTTAGTAGATCCCTGATATTACGAAACATCATGGTTCCTGGAAATGACTTAGTAAAATTGCTGACTTCATAAATTTGAGAGGGATGAATTTGCCCTCCAGTAACTCAAAAATTGTGGTGAAATTATGGTTTCTCCTGTGAAGTCTATATGTCTTCATCTCTGGTACAAAAATTATATATATTTTAATTTAATCAGTTATTTTATTCAATAGGCAGACATTTTCCATATTAAAATTACACACCAGAGAGATACACTGCGCACTGCTTTACTTTCAATAACTGTAGAAGTCTATTTTTAGTTCCTTTTCATAGAAAAGAAAAGGTTTTATTTAAAATATATAAATATATTATAAGACGCAGACATCTTTAAAATAAAATAACAAACGGTTAAGTGTGACTTTTCATTGATGCCAAAAAAGAAGTTTAAACAGAGGGAATGCCATTATTCTTTCAACAAAAGCAAAGTCTATTTTCATTTGCTTCTCAAGGAAAAATAAGCAGTTTTATTTTAATATTCATATGTCTTTAAAATAAAATTATAACAGTTAGATGTGTGACCTCTCAATGCCAAAAGAGAAGTTTAAACATAGCACTGTGTAACTTTTAGCACTAAACCACTTCCACTGTGCTGGGAAATTCCACTAGGCATTTCGTGAAATCTGCCTGTAATTTGATCTTATTTGACACCTCCACATTTAGATGTTCACTTTTGAACACCCAAGCACTGTAGACTGTCTTTTTTGTTTCATAATGTGAACTTAGAGTGGAACTTGGCATGTATTGTATGTGAATGGGTTATCAATAAATCGAAAGCACAAAACAGAAGTCTGAAACCGTAAGTAAAATCATAATCAAAAACACGCGGTGCGTAAATACAATAATAGTTTTATATTCTGTGTAAGATAGAGACAGCACTTTACTTTCCCATTTACAAAGTTATTATTTTAAAATTTTCTGAAATCTACACCGAGCACAATTAATTTCTACTGTGCAGACCACTGTACTATATATACGTGGTCTTTCCCACATGCATCTTCAACAGCTTAAAGTTGCATGACTGGAAAATAATTGGTGCAATTGACACCATGATTTCAAATTGTTCTGTAATAGTTAAATTAAGATTTACTGTGACATCTCACACTCACAAGTTCAGGCACTACCAATTTCTTTAATAAATTAGGTGTTATTTGTGGGTCATTACGTGTGATAAAATTTATTTTATTGTTTATTTATAATGTTTAGGACAGTGTAGCTCAACAGTGAGTAACGTGTTTGTACATTACGCTGTCCATGTGCTGTGTTCAACAATAGTACACATTTTGTCCATGGTACAGCTGACAGATGACCTTCATCTAGTGTCTGACCTTCCAGGCAGCCAGACATGATGATGGGTCCGGCAGGATGTTCATCATGCATTTATAAAGATATGTCTTTTGATTAGTTTTACAGAATGTCTGCAACAGTACTTAAATTAAACTGTATGCTATTTTTATTGCCATATTTAATACACACTTAGCCGACAATGTAGACATGTAATTCTATGAATAATAGCAGCTGTCTTTACGTAGGACACAGTGTATAATTATCCTCTTCGAAAGGTTGACAAATCACAACTTGAACAAACTTTTCCCCATTTATTCTGAGTTATCGAGAGTTTACTGTGATCTAAATGTGAAAACTCAGGAAATAAACATTTTACAGCTTCTTTTTTAGTTTTTATTTTGGTGTAAACAAATCACATGTGTATTCAGTAGCTGTATACCATCTACTGCATTCTGAATGAGCTTATGATAATCAAGGGACACATCTGTATCAAAGTTCTTAATCTCTGCCAAACTCTCCACATACGAAGCACATATCATAATTCAGCTTAAACACAAAATCAATATCATCATCATCACAAATGTCACTGTAGAAGTCACTATCAGTGTCACTAAAATCTTTGGAAACACGCTTATTCCCAAGTTTCTCTTAGACCAGGGTTTCTTTCCTTGAATTGTGTGTTCCACTTCAGTTACACTCACTTTCATTAGGGTATTCATCAAAATTTCAGAATTCTGTATATTTATTGTATCATGGTTGGAATGGCTACAACTCACATGTAGGTCTTCAGCTGAACTCCTTTTAGTACTGACACTTGGATGTTGCACTATTACGAAATCTGCAGCAGCGTTTTCTGGTTTTCTTGTTTTTGAAAGTTGAAGGGCTAACTCAACTTCTTGCTGTGTTTCACAGTTGTTGTTTAAAGAATATTGAAATGTTTCTGTAGCAAATTCACTTTTTGAAAAAGTCACTATTTCTTCCGAAGTGGATAACAGATTCGCATCTTCTGGTAGAAAGGTAACGGGGACAAAATTCTGAGCAGGGACAAACTCAGATGCACTGAATTTATGCTGGTTGAAGGGACAAAACATCAGCAGCTCCAATGCATGATTCTCCTTTCTCTATAGATTCTAGATGAATGTTTGCATGATAAAAAACTCTGCAAGTTTATAGTGAGTTATTCTATCATGCGCACTAGTTTTCAAATACATGTCACATACTGTATAAAATGATGACATAGAAGGGCTGGAAAATACAAGGTCATGAGGCTGAAGAAAGTGAAGAGTGAAGAAATTTGGGCTGCTCTTAACAGTGAGTTATTAAGAGCCGATGAGGGTGATTGAGTTGAGTATAGAGCAGCACCGGAATGAAAGGGCGGGGGTAATGGGAGATCCCCGAGAAAACCCACTGACCAGCAGCATCGTCCGGCACAATTCCCACATGCGAAAATCTGGGAGTGACCTGGCCGGGGATTAAACCCGGTTCGCCTTGGTTGGAGGCCAGTAGGCTAACCACTCAGCCACCATGACTCCATAAGGCTGAAGGTGATTAGAACTATCGGAGGAACTGAAACCATCACTATAGCATAATGTATGAATGTGAAGAGAAATATGATTAGCATGGTTGTCCAATATTGGAACTGGATAATTGAGACTGGGTTTGACATCTTTCTTTAAGTGTTGTAATCATTCAAAGAATAATTAATTAACTCAGCCATTTTTGGACATAAGCATACAGCATTTCTAGGTTCATTTCTTTTTCAACAGAGGTGATACGCTCATCCTAGGTATATGATCATAAAAGGTATAAATTTTCGATATACTCATCGTTTAGACGACAGTAACATTTTTGCCTCTCTCCCAGGAAGTCGCAGACCCTACTTGATTATGGTCTTTTGGAGATAATATTTTTTGCATGCCTTTGGACAGTCCCAATTTCATATTCATCAACATTATTAATATTGCTAACAGAAAACTTATATTTCTGAAAAACTTCTTCCAGGTTTGAGAAATACAGCAGAACTTCCTGTTCATTAAATACTCCTATTCTATTAATACTTGTGGTTTCAGACATCCTAAGACTAATATTAGAATTGCACCTAATAAATGAGTTCAGTGAGTCTTTCCCAGCAAGTTTAGAATGCTTCTTAGTAATTTTTAATTTGGTTTGCTGCTGCAAACTCACATGCCAATCACCACAGCTCAATAGGCATCAGTCTGAAAAACATGTTAGTCATNCAGACATCCTAAGACTAATATTAGAATTGCACCTAATAAATGAGTTCAGCGAGTCTTTCCCAGCAAGTTTAGAATGCTTCTTAGTAATTTTTAATTTGGTTTGCTGCTGCAAACTCACATGCCAATCACCACAGCTCAATAGGCATCAGTCTGAAAAACATGTTAGTCATTAATGTAACATGAATTGCTAATTCAGTTTCTTGCTGCCTAAAAAAAAAAATCTGATTTCTTCCTAGTTTAACACTCTCTGAAGAACTAGATTTCAATCTGTCTCGAAGGGTTGATTCTGTAATGTTAAATTTTTTCCCCCACTCTTCTGATAGGATGCCCACCTCTAATTTCACAGAGGACATTTTTCATATCTTCAACAGACCAGGATAACTTTTTTTTTATATGTTCTTCACATATTAAACAAAGAAATGAAAACAAATATATTTCAAATACTCATTTAAAACAATTTCTCTTTAATAATTCAGTGTGTGAAAATATAATAGGCTTATTATATGGCCTTAGGTTTACAGGCTGAAATGTCAAACATTTAAGTTAAATTGTTTTTTTTTAAACTTACAAAATATTGATAATCAAGTGGCTTGTGCTGCATGACATGTTCAAATTAAGTGGCTAATTACATTTAACAAACTGTCATAATTACTTTAAAACACTTCCGAACCTAATTAGAATTCAGTTAAGAAGGTTTAATCAGTTTCAAAACAGTGAATCTGCTATCATTTTATAGCTAAATTAATTGTGGGAATGCTGCACCATTGCTATTTGCATGGCATTACCCCTTGCTCTATGCACAGTATTTTCCTATCATACAACAGCACAATATGTCTGGAAAATAACTGCTTTTACTAAAACAAATATAATAAATAATAGTTATTGTGTAAACTAACATGAAAATTATGTTTGTTAGTAGTAATATTCAAGGTACTCTTTTACTGTTGATGTATTTCCTGCCAAATATTACTAGCACATCATGGACGAACATTTCACTTTCTATGCCTTTCAATTACTAAGAAATTGTGCTGTAATACAAGACATGCTTATGGGAACAGCCTACGGATAGCAACATGGCCCACAGAATGAAATAGCATTGCTGAGAAACTGAGGTCCGTTGTATTACTGGCCACACAGTATTTGCCTTCTCTCCCGTATACCATATTTTCTTGAAACTAAACTGCCGCTAATTGCAAGCTACACCTATTGTTTTGGTAAACATTGTGGGAATAAAATTTTTGTGCTTTGGGAGCAGATGGCTTACATTTGACCTCATTTGTATTATACATGAGTCAAAATACTCATACCTGCAAAAAAATTGATTACCATGAATGAATCATGTGAGTACAGTGAAGGTTGCCACTCAGTATCGTTGTATCCCAACATGATTCCCATCTGTGTTTAATGCAGTTTGCTTGTGTGGATGTACCCCCTATAGCTTTAAGACACTGAATAAGGCTCTATTGTAATATGAGCCAAGTTCGGTGAATACTCAGCATGCTCAAATGGCGCATGCAAAACAAGCCTTTGCCCAGCTGGATGGGTTTGAGAGAGCTCGCATAGTCGACCTCCGAGAGGAAGGTTGGACGTTTCAGCGCATTGCTCACCACTTGAACCATTCTGCCTTCATTGTGAGTCAGTGTTGTACGCAGTAGGTTACACACACCTGTTGTAAGTTCAGGTTGATCTCGGTGGATCACCAGCAGGGAGGATCATTTCCTAGTGTGACAGGCAGTAAGCACTCCATGGGTGTTGCTGCACACCATCCAGGGACATGTAATGGCAGTTGGGGATATGTTTATGTCCACCAGTACCATATTCAGGCAGCTAGCAGAGCGGGATCTGTCATCGCGGCATCCATTATGACATTTACCATTATGACCTGAGCATTGCCAAGTATGTGTTACTTTTCGCCGGGAACTGTCAGCATGGCAGCTTGCGGATTGGCAACGAATCATGGTTTTATCTAGATACAGACAACCACCAAATTTCGAACCAAGCATTCACCAGTTATCGACAGCACATGTAGCACAATGTTCACTGCTGTGATGCGTCTCATCTGATAGCTGTTGTGCTTCTGTGACTGACACACCATATCAAACATTGGCTTGGGCTTGGCTTGCCAGGCACTCCTGATGTAGTTGATTTGAACCACTGCTTTGTCACTTGTTGCAGGTTAGCAGAGGAGAAAAAATGACTTCCCATTCAGCATTTGACAACTGGTTTTCTACACATAGTACATACTGAACTTCAAAACCATAAGATTGTAACAGCTTAGACCAGTAGGTAAATTTACTACAAGACACTTTCATATTATGCAACCACATGAGGCAATGGAAATGGCTGTCAGTTTTGAGAGTAAAGCGCTGATATTCAAGGTACAGCAAGAACTTCTTCAAGGCACATATTACAGCCAAGGCATTCATGTTCAACCACATGGCATTGTTCAGCGGATCCAAATTTTGTACTACCCTTGTCAATGATTAAACTGTCTTCATCCAGACTGAGTTGATATATAATTTTGCAGAGCCCTTCCTGGCTTGCATCAATCCATAAATATAGGTGTCGTGCCATGCCATGTAAGGGCGAGGCACTCCCAGAAGCCGATTTTGATCTCTTTTAAACCAGCATTGATTTCTTCAGACCAGATGAACCTGCAGTGTGGTGATAGAAGAAGAGTGAGGGATGTAGTAATGACAGCAAAGTCTTTTTTACAGGTTGTTCTGCGACTCAACGTACATACTTTGGCTGCGTGTTATACATGTCATTGACAACAAAAAAAGTCACACACAAGTAGGCTATGTGGCCCTATTTCAGAGTTACAAGAACGTAATTGCAATAAAAGCACAAATTGGAATTACTGAATATCTTTAATACAATTAACTACATTAATGTTGTAAGTCCCACACAAGCTGTTCAAAATGTGCCCAATCTGACCGTAAGCAGGCTGCTAGTGTGGCTGACGTGACCAATCTTTGTTAGTGTGTTGTGGCAAGTGGTTGTGGAACAATGCCTGGAAAATTTACACGTACGGAGTATGCAGACATGGTGTTTGCTTAGTGATACTGTGAAGGAAATTGGCATGGTGCAGCAGCTGAGTATCAGTGGCGATACACTGCCCACATTGCTCCACATCATACGACGTTCGCTAATGTCTTCCAGTGTTGGAAGGAAATGGGTGCCTGCCCGCAATGAACGGAGCGTCCATATCAGCAGAATGATGTGGCTGTACTTAATGCAATCGAGGATTCACCACATTCAAGCATACGTGGAATTGCAAGATATACTGGAGTGGCTCTAATGCACATGTAGAGGATTTTGCATGCAGGCTTGTATCCCTACCACCTGAAAACAGTGGAACACCTTCTGCCCCAAGATCAGGCACCCAGTATGCGATTTTGTGAATGGATACATGACCATGTGAACACGCTACCACACATTCTCTTCACCAATGAAGCTATTTTCACACTTCAAGGCATTCATAACACGCAATTCACATTTGTGGGCACATGAAAATCCACATGACATGACCAAAAGTAATTTCCAAGAAGGCTTTTCATTTTCAGTGAATGTGTAGTGTGGATTACTTGGCAATCAACTAATTGGACCACATTTCTTTGAGGGTACTCTCAATGCTCATGCCTACAGGGAGTTTCTGGAAAACATCTTGCCACTGTTATTGGATGATGTGCCATATGTAGTACATCATGAGATGTGGTTGCAGCAGGATAGGGAACCACCACATTTTGGCAGAGCTGTCACTGCATTCCTGAATGCTGAGTATCAGTGCAGGTCGATTGGAAGAGGTGGGCCAGTCCAATGGCCGGCACACTTTCCTGACCTCTCCTCGGTAGACTTTTCTTTCTGGGACTACCTGAAAAGTAGGGTTTACAGCGGATGGCAACCAGACACACAAGGCCAGTTGCTGCAGGCAATAACTGAAGAGGCATGGTGAAACCCTGGTGAAAGAAGGTGCTCTGGTGGGGCAGTAGTTGCGAACTCTTCATGGAAACTTGGGTCCCACCCGGGCTCCAGCAGGCAACTCTCCATCATTCACATAGTGTTGACATACAAAATTTTCACCACGAGTCATTGCCCACTCTTGTGCAGAGAATCAGGATTCATGGACTCTTTGTCTGCAGGTTTTGCAGTGTGTTATGGCAAGTCCATTTCCATCACAGAATAGATGTTCACATTTTACGCTGAAATTTATTAATTGTTCAGCAATTTAAGGAAAACTGTTTAAGAGAGCTGCAAACACCAGCACATTTTGTTGTTATTGAAATTTTGTGGTGTTATGTCATTCAGGTTTTAATTTCACGCACATCCAGCATAAATAAGTTTATATCTGGAAAACTGCTTGATGACAGCGCTTGTGGTTGTTGTAGAAGCCCCGTAATGTGTGGATGTGGCCTAGACAGAAAACAGAAGCACTGATGTGATATAGTATTAATTCATTCGGTGCTAGGCGTTACTGGTTTTAGGATGCAGACAGTTCCATCACAGTGCTGTGGGAACCCGAGCAGATGTTTGTGAAGTCATTACAGGAGGCGTGAGTTGATCAGTACAATGTTACGCTGAGCTTCACACAGTGTTGTGTATTATTTCAGGCTGTAGAACAGTAGAAAGGAAACAATGCAGTATGGTGATAACATCTACACAGTGAGCCACACAGGATGCAGCTAGATGTTGGCTGCGTGTTGAACGAATGTTGTCAAGCGGCACACTGATGCTGGAAGTCCTCACTGGCCTGTGCTACCCGGACGCGTTGCATAAATAATATCAGTAATGTGTGGAAATTGAAGTTTCCCACATAGGCCACACGTATAGGCACCAATTAACATTAGGAAATTGGCACAGATGACGATCTTCACTGGTTAGCCACAAGTTACTGGGTGACAATTGACTTTAGAAAATTGGCGCAGATGGTGATTTTTGCTGGTTAGCCACACATTGCTGGGCACTAGTTGATGTTAGCAGGTTTTGGAGGAGAAATAGGTACACTGATTTTGCAGTTGCATGTTTAGGAATTTTCAACTTTTTGTGCAGTTCAGAGCAGTTGAGAAGCATATGAACAGATGAGAAAAGGTCGGCACCAGCTTCTTAGTTGTGGCTTGGAGAAGCACGAGACTCGTATTTAACAGGGCGTGTGGCCGAAGGTGCCTTGTGTGGCATGATTCCTGATAGACTGGAGGTGATGCACAGAACGGTACCAGATTGTTGCATGAGTATTAAGGCTCTCCTGATGCCTGTTGTTATATGGTGTTAATGAAATTGTTAAGTGCCATTCCATATACCTGATTTGGAAACTATAGAGAAGTTATCTCCAGAACAGATTGTAGAGATACTGGTTGTTGGGTCCAGCTCCCTACAAGATCAAGTGTTCCAATCACTTAAAAGAAACACACTGTAAGTTTCAATGAAATTGTTGCTCCATTACGTCATACAACAGCTGGAACATTCACATTAAATAAGCTGGTCTTGGGCTTGTACCCCCACAGGTGGACTGTACGGGTAAAAATCCAAGTAGATGTTAATTATGAAGGTAAAGTTAAACCCCTGGGCACAGGCCCACCAGGGGAACATAGGCCTTGTCCATGGTGGAAAATAATCAAAGAGAATGTCCGGTAATTAATGAAAACTAGCAAGATTATATTAACTAACAAGATTGATGCAAAGATATGGTGATGTAACACCATCCTGCCTCGCATGTGTCTATATGTATACTGACAAACTTAGCATGGCTGTGCTTTGCCAGAGCTGGGGTGGTGGAGTGCACCACATTAATGAAAAATTACAAAACTAATTATTAAAAGGGTATGTACATCAGTAACACCCATTACATTCATATAGTGTTCATGTAATGAAAATGTGTCCAACTTTAAAGTTAAACTTGAATATAAACACTGTTACATTAACTATTCTACCAGTTATGTGTTCTGTTCTGCATTGTTTACTAAATTTCCACCTAAAATCCCACAACTGAAAATGTGTAGTGATGTGGTTGGTTTTTGTTTAGTTCAGCCAGAAATTAACATAGTGCAAATATTTTTTAACAATTAGTCAACATTTTATTAAATGTTTAACAGATGTGCCGCTTTTCTGAATGCCTAAATGCCTCAAATTCTGCCGTATACAATGTATAGTTAAGCTACCATTTGTTATACACAATTTAAGTATGTAAAACCTTTTAGATAGCAGAGGAGAAAAGGGTAATAATTTATTTCCACAGATACTTATGTTAAAGGTGAAGTGAAAGCAAACATGCCAACCCAAACCTTGCAAACTTTATTCATTTAGCAGGTATGCTGTTAAAGTAAAATAGTTTTATTTCTGGTCCTTTCAAAAATGTTTAAATGTTTTTTTTTTTTTTTCCATTCCTGACAACTGTGGTATATGAAAAATGATAATTAAATTGCAAGAAATATAGTTAATCCTTGGTTTTGGAATCCATCTACAGTAAACTCCCGATATTCACGGTTAAAGCGATGGTGGGGGTGGGGAATGTTTACTTTTGGCCTACATACTGTACATGTAGGTTATTTAAACAAATAATATAATCATATAAGAATTCATTTTCTTGCCAGCCAGTGTGTGGCAACGTCATAAATTATATTAACATCATCACATACACCAAATCCTGTATCAGCTGATTGTGAACGATTGCAAGAAAATTTCACGTTGGCTATTTTCACAGTCTACATTTGCATGACAGACATTGGAGAAATATGTGAGCAGGCAGGAGATCATAGACAAAATGTCTATGTATTTTAGTTTATATAGTTACGAAGCAAGTGTTATTAATGTAACAAATTAGATTTCGTTCTAGAATAATGTGTAGGTGTTTAAACAAATGGAACACTGTATGCAATAGTTAAGCTTTGTTTGTCTCTTCTTCATAGGTCGTAGCTAGTGCTTGCTGTTAATGTCACCACGTGCATGCTTCATATTAATTGAAGAGGCCGCACATATATCACAAAGTAGTTTTCAAATATTTCTACATTAATTTGATATAATATATTTCAAACTCATGTTTTTTGAGCCAGCACGAGATGAGAAATTCACTTTTAAAAGGACATGATAAGATATACTTTTGTGACACAGCAGTGAAATAGGTGGCCATGCTGCCATGTGTTGGCCATGGCTTGCAGCTCGCTTCGGAAACCACACCCCTATGAAATTACTAGTTTTTAATGTGTAAAATACAAATATTCGAATGAATTCTCAGAGTTTCGAATTTTCCATGTGAAGCGATTCTGCTAGCTAATAATTAGTTTTCGACCTGCAATCGCCAAGCCTTTCTGAGGCCAACTAGCCATTTTTTTTTTTCGATGCCCCTCCCACTTCAGCAACAAAGAAAAAATAAATGTAATTTTTTATTTATTAAAACCACGCTTTGTTTGCGATGGAATAATTTTTACTGCTAATAACGCAAATAGTATTTATGTTAATGTGATATTTTGTCATCCATTCGCACTCAGTGCCACGGTTAATTTATAAATAACATTTGTGTGTACGAACTACTGGTAAACTATACAATCTGGCATTTTTGACGAGCAGAACTGTTAATCGTGAAATACTTTATTATTATGAATGAAAATGTGCTGTCTGACAATTTCTCAGAATCCCTAAAACTTCCAACCTTCACATATATTCACTGTTACTAGTTTAAATATAGTACCCGAACACTTTTAATATTAAAATAAATCAGTATTGCATCACTCAACTGCAGCCTGGTTATTAACAGCATGCCCACGACTGGCAGCAGCTGTTCAATATTTGACTTTGAACTGGTGGCTCCACGGTTAAGCCCAAGGAGGATGTAAGAATAACTGGAGGGGTGAAGCCGGCCGGAGGTGAATAAGGGATGTAAACGGAAAGGAAGAGAGCGCATTTCTATCAAACACAGCCACTTTGTCCTTGCATATTGGGTAGGGTGGTCACTGAGTAGGGTGGTCACTTCCTGCACCGCATATGGCTGTACTAATCATTTGAATTTCATACCAGATAATGTCACTTTCCACAGATAGAACTTGGAATTATTTGATTGTAAATTTTGCTTTGTGGCGGACATAGCGCCAAAGTTGTTATACAAATTAGTTTGTTTTCTGAAGTGAAACAAAAGGCTTGAAAATATATACGTACACAGTTCCGTTAGTTTGTGTGGTCTTTTATCCATCACGTCATTGATTAAAAATTGAGTAAACTCCAAATTGAATTAACTTTTGTACTGTTTGACAAAAAATTTTAATAATCCTAATTACCTGAAATAAAACCAAATGCTTGGTATATTTCTGTCAATTCATAGGTTAGTTTATGGATTTCTTAACACTATGATTAAAGGCAGCTCTGGGAAAAACGACAAAATGAAAAAACTGGATAGCAATTCCGTATCACTAATTACGTACAGTTAAGTGGAAGTATTATTTTATCAAAGGCTGGAGTTCTTCAATTTTCTCACGATTTCTTAACTTACATCTTTGTGGTAGCTGCGTCAATAGTTGCAGTATTTGTTGGGACTATAGAAAGCGTCAGTAAGGGTTTTACAATTTTTTATCACAAACCTGATAAGTTCAGATGTTATTATTTCATGTACATTATATATTGCTATAAAATGTAAGCAAGCATAAATTAACATATATATAAAATTTAATGGTTAATATTTTATTTTTTCATTGAGTGTGTACGTGTGTTTAGTTGTATATGTGTGTATGTATACACACTTGTTATATCATTAATATAGATAATAACCATCCATAGAATAAAATGCTCACTTCCATGAATTTTTATACATTATTTTCATTCACATTTATAAAATAAAAATTTCAATTCCGCAGTTTTATACATTATTTTCCTTCGAGCACCCGCACCCTACCGTGTTATATAGCTGTTGCTTAATGTGGTATGTTGTGTAACCAAGATATCAATCAGCTGATATATCAGGCAGCTGGGCAGAGTTTAGCGATATTGCTGTGTAGATTTACTTCAAACAAATTCCTTATGTATTTAATTATTAAGGTAGTGTTGAATTGCAATATCATGCCCTTTTGTGCCAATTGTATTTCATTATTACCGTTAATCGCAATACATTCAGACCCAGTGTACACAATTATGTACATTATGCACATGCAAGTAATTTTTGCTCTGTACTGCACACTGCGAAGTTCAATGACCAATGACCTTACCTGTTGGTAAATAATTTGCAAACTGTCTTACAGACCTATGTCATAGCCCATTGGTTGTGACAATGAAACAAGTATCATGTTGACTTAAGTACAGCACGCATCATGAAATCTTTTGTTAGCAACACCTGAAACCATAAATTGAGTGGGTCTGAAAGGGTTAATTATAATCAGATTTGATTAGAATGACTAATCAATTTGTTTCCTATTTCATAGAACTTTTCTGCAATTTTTTAATGGCTCTACAAAAAGCCTGCAAAGTTTGGTGTAGCCATTTACATTTAACAACAGCTTTGTAATGCTTATTTTGCTCCACAATAGATGTGTTTTTTATACAACAAACGATGCAGTAAACTTTCCACCGTAATACATAATCAAAGCTTTTTTCCATATAAGCAAGTGTTGGAATGAATAAGTATATACTTTGTCAGAATATTTATAACACGACCACAGTTATTGTAAAATATAGGTTACCTGCATTTTGGCTGAGAAAAAAAATCTAAATGTAATTGAAAAGAACAGTGGTGAAAAATGTCAATGATATACAGAGTTAAATATTTATAAGCATCAATTATTAACATCAGTAACTATAAAAATACTAGAAGCAAATATTATATTTAAGATGAAAACTAATGCTGTGTAACTAATGTCGCGGTCACACGGAACACAGAACTACTACATTCAAACATGTACATGATTGCATTGAATGTGAGGTTTTTGCTATTGCAGACACTTCCTGATCAAAGTAAAATGCTTGTGTTAAGTAAACCACAGTGGCTTTTCTTCTGTGTTGTGCTCCGACTGCCTACTTTAAAGTAAATTAACAGTGATGGCTGAAGATGGGATTTCCTGCATCCGTTGAACTATATAAAAAGTCGAGTTCAATATTGATGCAAAAATGAATGTGAATAAGGGATGGAAGCGATTAGAAATAATTATGGGAGTGTGTTTTTGTTTAGGATTGAACAATTTTGCATTAATTTACAGAGGTGTAAGAACTACTTTCACTTTGGTAACAATTTAATTTAAATATTTCAATATGGCTGCCATAACGTATTCATAATCACAAGTTAATTCCGTTTTTAGATGTAACCACGCTCCCGAGATAAAACAGAATTGTGTAGCTGCCGCTGCCGTGAGCGGCTGAAACATTTCTCAACTTCAACACGCCGCCAATAGATAAGCATGAGGAGAAATGCTTTGAGAGAAGCATATAAATATAATTTTATGCTTCCTCTCCATTTCGTATATGACTTTCTCCCATCTATCTTTAAAAACAAAAATGTTTCCACAATGTTACTTTTTCTGCTACGTATTGCAGTAATTATCAGCAGCATCTTACTTTATAATTTTTTTTAATAAAAATATTCAAAATTTAGAAAACTTAATTATGGCATCATTGGCACGATGCCAAAACTCAATAACAAAAATGTCCTTTTACTATATACTAAAAATAGACTTTTGTTCGTTTGTTACAATAATTTACATAGATGATTTCAATGATTTATTATAACAAATAATTACGATACTAGGTTGAGTAATTAATATGGCATATTAAATTCAGTAAAATGAATGCTAGACATAAATAGTTTTGCAAGTCACAATGTCAACAAACAGTATTTGAAAATTTTCATACTAGAGAGCGATTTGAACTACAAGAATTATATTTCCACATTTGGGACATGCATTTTTAATTTTGTTTTTCTTTGTTGTGATAAAGACCCTTGTATAGTCATTAGTCACAACAAACACTTGCAATACGCGGGACTTGGGGTCAGAACTACTCGTACCGTAAGTTGGTACAGTAGCCTTGAGAAAAAGTACGGGGTTGAAGTAACCAAGTTGCAACTGTAATTTTGAAAATTAGTAGATTATAAGTTGCAGCCTAAGGAGAACCAAACTCGTGGCACTCATAGTTCGATACATGCGAACTCCTGCTTCAACACCATGGCTCACAACCACCTTAACTAAATGGTAAAATTGACAATGTTCTGGAAATTTTTTTAACAACAATTAAAATCATTAATTTTCCATTTATTGTATTATTTATGGTTATTCAGTGTTTTCTCGAAAATCATATCAACATTAGGTTTAACATAGAAGACATATGTTTGACAAATTCCATAATTTTCACGTAAAGGAGCAGATATGTTAAGCTTGAGGTAGTTATTCGTACATCTGCCGTTTTGACTATTATAGCTTGTGGGTTACTTCATGTTTACAAATTTCCCAGCAAACACATTAGGTGCTTCTTGTTTCCTGATATAAATTGGTCATACTTTGGTTTGTAAGCAATAGCCCTAACTTAGTATTATGTAATTTTTTATTAATTTTAAATAACTTAGTTCAGGAGAAAGTAAATATGTCTATGTGTAGAAAATGTATGCCAGCTAATAATGAATTTGGGGATGAAATTAATTTTATAATTAACGTTCTTAAATATAACTGATGTTATTCCTTATATTTGAATTTGTTGTTTCCTGGCCTATTTGTCAGGCAGTAAAACTGATGTTAACAGTGGAAATTTCAGCCATTTAGAGTTTTGTAAAAAGTGTTTTTAAATCTTAAGGGAATTTTTCCAGTTACTTTGGTGACTGATTATTCAGCAAATGGAAATGTTATAATATATGGAAGAAATATAAAATGTTTTAATTTGCATAAAGTTTGGCTCGTTTTTATGACTTATTAAAAAAAGATGAATTCTTGTGCACGTGCACTTTTGTATTCTATGTGAATAACTGTCATTACATTTTTCGCATTCCATAAATTTTGAATTCACTGAGTGCCAATGGAATGAGTGTATTTATTTTTTAGAAATACATAATTCTTATATTTACAGTAAAGACATTTCCTCTTCAGTAAAAAACAAGCAACAACATGGTCTCAGATTTGAAGGCTACATCAGAAAATTCGAAGAATGTATTGTCAGTGTTGATTTGTTAATGTATCATTCTGCGTTAGCTGTTTTGACACAGAAAGTCATGCTATTTGGTTCTTTGGGTCAGATGTTGACATATACCCCAGAAAAGTCAATAATACCCTCTGTAAGTGCCTGCAAGATTTAGTAGACATATGTAATTCAAGAAGTATGAAATTTCCTGCAAAATGAGAAGACACATTTGCAAAAAAAAAAAATACAATAGCATGAGCTTTTAAAATAAAATATGTCAAGTGTTTTTTCTTAGGTATCAAATAATTATCATATATTGTTTTTGTCACATAATACTCCCTATTTTCATTGCACAGTTTCTTGTTCAATTTGTAGAGGGGTGTTGCACACCTCTACAAATTGTACCAAAATTGTACAATGAAAATAGTCCTGGAAAGTTTACAAAATCATACAAAACACGTTGTTTACTCAAAGTTCATAAATGAAATGCAAAGAAAACAAGAAGGATAAAACACGTAACGTTGCCCCACGTGAGGGTCGTCATAATTGTAATGTGGCTCGTCGCGGTTAAGGGTCGCCATATTTGTAACGATGCACCATGCTGTTATTGCCGTATTTATAATGTTGCACGTCAAGGTATTGACGGCTGGAAATTACCACTCTGTTGGCTCAGTGGTAGCAACATGAGACACTTAGAAAAGGGCACCAATTCAATATTAAATAAAGAAGTCAAGTTCTGGTGTATTTGTTCTATACTTGTATTTATTAATCAATTGAACAGTTCATATACGATTGTCAGGTATGCCGAGTACGAACAGGTTCACAGTTAAACGGACAAGTACAGAGCTGCGTCACAGTGGTTAATTGATTTACTTATTGAGAATTTTCATTGCCCGAAGAAAAACAGAGGCAGCGACCTCCCACACCGGCTGAGAAGATTATTTCTCAGCCGGTGTGGGAGGTTGTGGCAAGTTCAAGTTTGCCGGTGTGGGGGTTACGCGCCACGCCCGACGCAGCCTCGGCAAGTTGCGTTTGAGAGTCTACTACTGAAGGGAGCACTGGGTATCGACTGACTTTAGTGGCGACAGGCACACAAGTATTTGTCGCGTGCCTATCACACCCCCCCCCCCC